>CM076570.1:59899185-60090247 GCA_034641835.2 Pinus albicaulis
ATTCGTGAGGGGGAATTGGGATCCGATCCACGAAGGAACGCGTTGATCTCGTATGTGGAGATGAAGGAAGACAACTAATCCACCGTAACGATTTTTCCCTTGTGAGGGAAATTAAGAAGTCGAAAGAGGGTGGATGGCATGCATAGCATGGCGTGAGTCCAACTGCGGCCGAGAAGTATATTGTAGTCAAGCTTGGCGTCAACCAATTCTACTTCTACGTTGACTGTCTTCCCCTTTAAAGTAATCGATAAACTCTCGAGAACACCCAAGGGTTTCGATTCCCGACCATCGAATGCCTCTAAGGCATTGGGAGAAGATGAAAGGGTTGGAGAGCCAATGGCCTTCCAGTAGGCGGATGACATGACACAGGTAGAAGAACCTTCATCCACAATGGCCCTATGGATGTTAAGACCGTTGATCCCGACTTGAATAACAAGAGCGATCTGATGTGGGAGTCGGGGGGTGAAGTTTTATAAGTCGAAGGTGAGAAGATTAGAATCAGTGGGATTGATCCCACCAATTGCAGACAATAAAGATTTCCATTGTGACGGGCAACTTTGAAGAACTTCCAATGCAGACATAGCAGAAGGCGCCTGTGCCAAATCCTTAACAATACTGTAGTGCTGAGCGGTGCGGGCATTTGGGTTGTAGGAAGATATTCGTAGAACACCTTTAGAAGGCGGCCTCACAACGGGTTCAGCAGTGGGCTTCTCAATTTCCAACAGACCGGAGACAGGTGGGGGAGGTGGGCCATCCACAACTTCCTTCCCAGCTTCCTGGCGCGATTCGGCATAATCCTTCGAACGTGTAGCAATGGAGATAGGTGAAGCACCATTCATCATAAAGACCTGGGACCCAAATGGTGTAGATGGTGAAGGCTGTTCAACCATCTGGGTCTGCCGAGACGGGAATGGTTCTTTGAGAACTGCCGGAGTCCCTTTGGGGCCTTTGAGAAGTTGACTAATTTCGGACCATCAGGGACAATCCTTGGTATAGTGATCTCCTTCACAAATAAGGCAGGGGTACTTCGGTTTACGTTGAGAACCGTCCTCAGTCCGAGGTTTGGAAGACTTTGGCTTCAGAGCATCGGATTTGGATTTACCTTTGCCCTTATTTTTTCCTTTGGAGGCCTTTTCCGTAGGATTAGCCTGAACGACATTAACCTCTGTAGTTTTGCCAGAATCTGGAGGGACGGGAAGAGAAGAATTATTGGAAGAATTGGACTTCTGCTTCCCATTCGAAGATTTTCGAGAATTTTGAGATACGGAATCGATAACACCATCCACCGTAGGGGTAGGTGGAGCATTAGAGGTTTCTGGGCGTGGAGCATCAGTCAAAATATCATACAATGTGCTAGACTGAGGGTATACCAGATCAAGATACTGAGCATGCGCTATGGCTTGTTCTTCAGTCACACATGCCCCCATAGCAATATCTTGGGCGATTTTGTTAACGAAGGACGTGGTGAACCAATGAGTTAGTAGCTGATCAGGTATATAAAACTTGATTAGTCTATGACGACGTCGCCACTCATGAATGTGATTTGAGATGTAGGTGGCTTTATCCTGCTTCAATGAAGTCAGGAGATGCATCCCGACTTCATAGCGAACCGGTAACTGAAAGTGAGTTAGAAAAGCCATGGCTAACGTATTGAAATATTGAAATATGCCATGGGGTAATTCGATATACCACTTGGCAGTAGCGCCAATAAGAGTACGCTGGAAGAGACGTAGACGAATTGAATCGTCGACCCAAGAGTTGGACGAACACCAAAGATGGTAAGTCATTACGTGAGCTTGGGGGTCCTCTCCAGCTTTACCCTCAAATTTTGGGCAATCGCCGGGTACCTTGGTCGGAACCGGAGGCCAATAACGATTGTGCATAATCGGATCATTAGTTAATTTCGAAACATCCGGTAATTCCAAGGTAGCCAAGAACGAAAATTGCAGATTGAACAGCATGCCTGGCCCTCGATAAGGACCACTACCTGTACTCCACGTTGGTTGAGAATATCCCTGCCCCCATGGGTTCTGTCCAGCAGGATTCTGACCGTAGGGGGTATAGGGTGTATAAACTGCCTGATTGGGTTGCTGGTAACCAGCGTATGGGGCTTGATAACCGGAGTATGGACCTTGATTATATGTCTTCCCTGTGTGAGCAGCATGTGGATTTGGCTGCTGAGCATAGGTGTAGCTGAGTTGTTGAGAGTAATAGTTAGAACCTTGGGGCTGGCTATAATTCGGTCGGTATTGACCATGAGAATAGTAACCGCCTTGAGGTTGAGTGGGCTACTGATAGGTGGGAACCTGATGAGCTTGATAATTAGGGTGCAGCGGCTGATTTGGCTGTGGCATGGAATAAGTTGGATGTTGGGCAAGGTTGACAGGATGTGTAGGCTGGCCTGGTTGAACAGGCTGACCTGGCTGAACGGGCTGCCCTGGTTGAACAGGTTGACCCAGATAAATAGGTTGTGCCAGTTGTGCAGGTTGACCTGGCTGTTGAGGAGCACCAGGTTGTGCCGGATTGGCCGGTTGGCCTAGTGGAAGAACACCAGGTTGTGCCAGATTAGCCGGTTGGCCTGGTGGCGGAATGGAGCTAGGTGGTGGCTGATAACCGGTTTGACCCGCAACAAGACCATATGATGGTCCTGGCTGATGTGCAACGTTGAGACTAAGAGGATATTGAGGTTGCATGGGTTGAGAAGGTTGGACTTGCCCCCCAGGACCATATACCGGCCCTGGTTGGTACCCCAGTTGACCTGTGAGTCCTTGAGGTTTGCCCAGGTGGGACTCCAGGGAGAGGCTGCATGAGTTGACTGGAAGGGTTGTAGCAATTTTCCTTATGGGATCAGTATATCGTCTCGGGCTGGCCGGGGAGGGTGAGCCCCAGAGGCCCGTCTCTCGCGGGTCATAAGGATAGCCAGGCTAGCCCGAAGGTTGGCCTTGAAAAGGTTGTCCTTGCGGGTTATAAGGCTGTCCAGCCTGGTTATACGGTAAACCCTGAGCATGAAGTTGAGCCTCAGGAGCAGGTAAACGTAAAGGATTCCTGTACTCATCGTACTGATATGGAAAAATGTACATGGGTGTACCATCCTATGCATAGAGGAGGACAGAGCAGCTAGATCTTGAGGGGTTGTCCAACCCTGGGTTCTATTGTTGGGACACCGATACCCTCCGTAGAGATGTTCTCCAAATAGGTTGATAGGATGTGAAGGTCGGCCTGGCTTGGGCAAGCGGACTGGCTGAACTGCTGCCTTGGTTGAACAAAGCTGGGACTCCGGATAAACAAAGCCAGCCTAAGCAGTAGCCGACTGGTCGTTAAGGAGCACCAGGTTGTCGATGGGCCGTTGGTCAGTTGAGGACACCAAAGCCAGGCGTATCGCTCTGCTGGCCTAGTGGTGGAACAGAGCTTTTCAGTGGTGGTCGATAACCTAAGCCACCCGCAACAGGACCATAAGATGGTCCTGGCTGATGTGCAACGTTGGGACCAAGAGGATACTGCGGTTGCAAAGGTTGAGAAGGTTGGACTTGCCCCCCAGGACCATATACCGGTCCCGGTTGGTACCCCAGTTGTCCTGTGAGTCCATGAGGTTGCCCAGGTGGAACTCCAGGGAGAGGCTGCACGAGTTGACCGGAAGGGTTGTAATACTGTCCTTGCGGACCGTATAATGGCCCTTGCTGGCCCGGAGGGTAGCCCTGTATGGGCTGTCCCGGCGGGTCATAAGGATAGCCAGGCTGGCCCGAAGGTTGGCCTTGAAAAGGTTGTCCTTGCGGGTTGTAGGGCTGTCCAGCGTGGTTATACGGTAAACCCTAAGCATGAAGTTGAGCCTCAGGAGCAAGTAAACGTAAAGGGTTCCCATGCTCATCGTATTGATATGGAAAAACGTACACGAGTGTACCATCCTGTGCATAATGAGAAAAATACGAGCGGTTGGGATCTTGAGAGGACTGTCCGACCTCGAGGTTCGATTGTTGCAGGGACAATCGATACTCCGCCGGAGAGATGTTCTCCGGCATAGCAAATGCTATATAGATGTCTTCGGGAAGCGATGTGGTCCTTACGGACTGGGTGGTAACAGCGGGTGCGGATGCGGCCACACAGACAGTGGGCATGGAAGGTACAGAAGTGACCTGAGGGGATGAAGACATCCCCAAAGAGGGAACAACCGACCTCGTAGAAGGAGCTGATACCCCAATAGAGGCAGCGGCGGCAATAATCTGACCCAAAGATCTATACCCAGTTGGTAATGAGGGACCGGGTGATGACATAACAAATGGTTTAGGGTTGCCTTCTGGAAATAACTGTCGAGGGAATAACTGGTAATCTTCACCAGACGTGGGGATTTCCTCACTAGGAGAATCACTCATATTTGAACCTGCCGCTAGATCTCGTAACAGACGGCGAGGACTAGGAGGAATAACAGCAACTATAAAAGGCGAACCCGATGTAAGAGGAGGGAAATCTTCCCCTACTCCCAATCCAAACCAAGGGTCGAAAAAGGGCCAATTGAACTCAACTGGTCCTCCAAAGGGCTGCTCAGACAGAACCGGTCACCCGTCGGGAAACTCGGAAACGATGGGCTACTGGGGTTCAGCAGAGAACTGAGAAGCCTCTGATGAATCATCCGTATATGGACTACCAGTAGACGAAACAGAAGGTTCCGCCACTGTGACAACAATGACAAAAGATCAAGCACAACACACACGGGCTGAAAAAGAGTCAAGACACACAATCAAACGGCCAACAAGCAAAATCTAACAGGGCGTGTGATCGCGGGTGATTTATTTTACCACATTGAAACTTAGAAACTTTACCGTTTCATGTTTTAAGAGTCGAGAAACGGATGAAAGGTGACTCTATCTCTTTCAGTTTTGAAGCAAGCATGAAAGGACAAGCGCTTGGTGATCCTTTCAAATTTAAAGAGTCAAAAAAGATCAAATGACTACTCAGGAATACTAGGCAAAGGGTGTACCAAATAACCGTGAACTGCAATATACACCTTGGTTTCAAAATGAAAAAGAAATCAACCAAGGACTTAACATACGTGCAGGCAATCTCCCCAAATGCTGTGTCCGGTGTATCACGGGTATAGGGCGGCAGACTCGGCTTCCTATGGATAAAGGATAGAAACCTAGTGGGGTCTCCCTTTATATACGCGACGGTACGAGGAGCACAAGTCCGTACTAGTGCTGTCTAAAGCCAAGAGGCGAACGACAACACTAGGTTTAAAGACGCCAGAATATGTCTCTAGCCTAGACCACTAAATGTTGCGTTAATGTTTCAATGCTGCCTTAGTGTAAATTGAATAAATTTTAATGTTTATCTTCAATTACGTTTCAGTTTTCAGGCCCTAGCGAGTGTGATGTCTCAAAATCTCCTAAATGCACACTATATGCCACAGTATATCATTTCATTCGATGAAAGCTAATTACGAGAGAGTTGAGAGCTTTTTCACACAAACAAAATGATCAGAAAACAACCAATATGGTCTCTAATGCAGCTAATGGAAACCAAAAACTTTTCTCTCAAAGTCACTAATCACTACTAACACCGAAAAGATTTTAATTTGCACTAACTAAACAAAAGCAAAAGAGATTTTTTATATTTTCAATGTTTAATAGCAAAGTGCACTAAACAAAATGAAAACTAATGAAAAAAGCAATTTGAGAAGTGATGAGGAAAGAGCAAAACACACAAATTTCACTCAACGCAAACACACAATCAGATCTCCAAATTGACAAAACAGTCCCTCAAAGCCAAGAGAATCCCAAAGATTCAAATGGACCATGTAATCTAGGCCCAAAACGAGACAAAGCGAAATTCGAATGAAGCAGAGAACAAACACTCGAATAACGCAATAAAATGATAAACAACCATCAAACGAATGCAGAAGAGCAATCAAAAGGTTGACTGAACAAATAGAAACCAAAAACTCCCGAGGGAGGCTCGACACACAAGAGCACCTAGATGCCCTAGGGCTAGAATGTGAAATCAATGGAAACGGGCAAACAACCAAAGGACGAAGGTCACAGCCACTGAAATAAGGCTCCAGAACACTCAAGCAGTTGAAAAAACAAAACCAAACACACTGATCAAGCTCAGGAAGGTCAAAACAGAGCAAACCCTAGTACCTCACAGGATTGGCGCGACTGTGAGGCTGAAACTAGCGCCAGAAACGAATTGGCGCGAGTAATACACTGGCAACCTGCACCAATGGGCGCGACTGTCAAGCTATAAAGCGCGCCAGTCGAGTTTGCTATGGAAAAATAAAAATAGACAATCCAACAAGCAGACCAGTGATAATCAAGCTAACCACAAGCCAAAATCACAAAAAGAGCAAGCCAAAAGAGCCGATCAAGCAAGCAGAATCGAGAAACAACCGAAAAGACAAGACAATTCTCCAAGTGTTCAGTTCATAAACTAAACCGGAGATTGACTGAAGCAGTTTTGATCTACTTCGCTAATGTACAGCAATAGCGTTTCGAAGGGTATCTGGCTAACTTCAGGCTCCGTCTGTAGCTTATAAAACAGAACAAGAAGAAGCTAGACGATCCCCAGTGGAGTCGCCAATTTGTTGTGGAGGTAAATCCCCTCTACGGACAAAGGCGATCCCTACTAGCCCAGACCGGGTCTAGCAACAATCGTCACACGCTATAGTGCAGGTTCCTAGTTGCAAATAAACCAAATAGCAATGAAGGCTTACCTGGAATCCAACGCTGTTGCTTGTAGAGAAAGTAGCGCTCCCATTCCTTAGCTTCGGCAGATCACAATCCTCACGATCTCCGTGATCGGACACCTGCACACGCAAGAAACAAAACAAACGCAAGCGTAAAATCCAGTATATGCAACTATATGTCAGTCAGAGAAGACATAACTCATCATCATAATCATCAACAAGAGTGGAACCATAACCAATAGTCGCTTATCATTAATCAATCAAAGAAGAATACAACCATAGCTCTGACGCTGAATTCTCCTTCGGAGGGTCGCCAGCGGAACACGTCTCGAAAAAGCCTGTCGGGGATGGGACAAACCTCTCTCTTCGGATGTCTCGACAATAATCTCCTTGCTTGGATTTGGCCTTAGGGGAATGAATCAAGGCTCTTGCAGCATAAGGCTCTGATGGCTCTTGGGAACTTGGAGATTAGCTTGCAAAGGAGATGAGCAAGCTTTTATAGATGGAGGAAGGGGAGTTGGGATCCCTATAATTGTGGAGATCCGGAGCCAAACCTCCCAACTCAAATTAGATACCAGTTTATGGATTGGTTAGGACGAAACTTCCGCCATTTACTTTTAAAAAACACTCGTTAAAATGGCTGGCGCGAGTGCGACTCTGAGACAGAGCGCCAATTGGCGCGCCCTCTTTGAAGGATTTCCCCCATTGGCGCGGGTACTGAACTGGCTAGTCGCGCCAATGATGAAAAGGCCATTTTTAGGGTTTTCCACAAGGAGTTGTCTTCAGAGCAATGAAAGTACATGTTTAGGGGAATGCCATGAAAGTGTTTTCAAGTTATGTTACTGCTCACAGGTCACGGAATGAGCCCTCCAATTGTGCGAGATGGGGAATTGCAAGGACGGTGACAAATTGTTGTGTAACAACGGGCAGCTTCCACAATGGTCCTGTTCTTTCGTTAAGCAACACCATTCTACTCAGGAGTATAGATAGTTGTGGTCTCTCTCTTGATGCCGGCTTCTCTGCAAAAATTCTTGAATTCGTTCGTCTCATATTCAGTACCATTATCAGTCCTCAATATCTTGATTTTCTTCCCTGTCAGATTTTCCACCAAGGCTTTGAAGCTATGAAACCACATGAAAGCCTCATCCGTCTTCTTCAAGAAGTATATCCAGGTTTTGCGAGAGAAGTCATCTATGAATGTCATATTATAAGAAAACCACATGAAAGCCTCATCCTTCTTCTTCAAGAAGTATATCCAGGTTTTGCGAGAGAAGTCATCTATGAATGTCATATTATAAGAACATCCTCCCAAGGATGTCACGGGCTGCATACCAGAAAGATCGGAATGAATCAATTGCAAGACATCATATGTCTTTGTGACACTTGAGGGGAAATGACCCCTTGTATGCTTTTCTTCGGCACAACCCTGACATACACCTTCATGATTATTTGAGAACTCGGGCATCCCCGTCACCACCTTCCTTACTTCGGGAAGGGCCTTGTAGTGAAGGTGTCCAAACCTCTGGTGCCATAGTTCAGTCTGTCAAATAGTATCACACGTCATCGCTCCCAATGGACTTCCTCCAACCTGGTAGAGTGTATCAACTCTAAACCCAATCATGATAGCTTCCTTGAAGCTCTTCTTCCAGATACGCACCTTCCCATCAATGAATGCCACATTGAAACCTTTGTCTTCCATGGTTGAAATAGACACAAGGTTCTTCTTCAAATCAGGTACATAGAGTACATCATGCAAGCGGAGGACTTGACCTTGAGACAAGTGGAGGGTCACAATCCCTGTCCCTTTCATGGGATATGTGGCATTATCTCCAAGGATAATTTCCAGATTAGTATCCTTCTCAACCATATCAAAAAGTGCTTCCTTGAACCCAATGATGTGCCTTAAGGCACCACTATCTATCAACCAAACATCCATAGTGTCGGGTGGAGATGCAACAGAGAGAGTAGATACAAGAATGAATTCATTTCTTTTATCAACAACATTTGATTCCTCATACCTGGAATTTCTCGACCTTTTGAAAGGTTGACCATTTCCGTCGGAGGGAGCCTTCCTCTTCCCCTTGAACCTGTTGTTCCTTTGATTGTCATTCCTCCGGTTGTTGTTGTTGTCATCATCATTGGGAGAATCCTTCTTGAAAGGGCATTCTCTAGCATAGTGACCTGGCTTGTGACAAGTGTAACACTTGCCTTTCTTTCCTTGGGCCCCTGCTATTCCTCTGTTCCTTGGACCACCAAAGTTCTTCTTCTTAGTATGAGCAGTGAAGGCAGCATTTCCTTCATTTTCATATTCCTTCATCCTTGTCTCTTCTTGTATGCATCTCGATAGTGCTTCGTCAAAATCAGGTATCACATTGTTATTGAGAATGGTAGTGTTGAATACATGCCATTCGGATGAGAGACCTCCAAGTGCAATGAGTACCATCTCTCTATCAGCTATTGTCTCCCCAATAGCCAGTAGATTATTCCTTATCTCGGTCAGCTTTAGAAAATATGATTGAACAGACTCATTCCTGTCTTTCTTCAGATTCTTCAATTGATTCTTGAAGAATAAGACTTGATTCACATTGTTGGCCTTGAACATGTGGACCAATTTATCATACATCTCCTTTGATGTGCCCAGCTCAGAGATGTAGACAACCAGACTCTTATGAATTGAGTCCCTGATCATCAACTTTGCTTTGATTTCCCCCTTCTTATACTTTATTTTGGCAGCAGCAGTTACAGTGGATGGAGGCTCTTGGATTTTACCCTACACATAGTCCATGACATCTTGGTCTTCCAAATTAAGATCCAATGTCATCTTCCAAGCACAGAAGTCATCCTTCCTAGTCAATTTTTCATCAACCTTAAAGCCATTGTAGTTTGAGGAACCCATCCTCTTCTTCGGTGATTGCTACAAACTATTGCTTTGTCTTCACCTCAGCTTTGATACCACGTAAATTTTTGTAGATGTTCTATGCTTGATGCAACTTTACTTTTTATCCCAATATCAGTCAGCAATCACATAAACAAAAAAGTAAAATGTTGATAGAACATACGAGTAGATCGACAGAAGACAAGCCAGAAATATATAAGTGTGTTGGTGCGTTACAGCGGTCAACATGATGCTTCAACCAGTAAAGTCTCAATATGGTCAGCCAACTAGAAGTGTCACACAACCCTCTAGGACAGTCAAAACAATCAACCCCAAAAGTCAACGTTGTCAGTCAACGGTCAAAGCAAACAACAGCAGCAGCTAGGTCAATGCAGCCAAGTCAAAGTCAACATCCAGCCTCGGGAATAGTGCCAAAAAATGCGGATTTGGAAAATCGAAATTTTGGGAGAGTTTCAGGTCCATTTGACCTTGCGTTGACCAAAGTCAACACTGGTCAACACTGCTGCAGAAACCCTAGGCCGAAAACAGAAAATTACTGCTTGCTGAAATTTCCCACGTGTGAAGAGAAGAGCCTTCAAGGTCATCGAACCAATCAAATGAGGAGAGAGAAATGTGTGAGGATGAGATGAGTGAAAATGTCCTCCAACGTTGACCAATTTATATCCATCAGTGAGGGCGTGTGACACAACTGCTGGGGCACAAAACCTTAAGGCCGACCTGCACATATTTTGAATAAATTCAAAATAAATATTATGCTCATCGAATTAAGATATCTTTAGATCGATCTTGCACCTCTCCGAAAGAGGAGTCCAATAAAAATATTGGCATCTTCATCTGAGCATCACAACATGGAGTTTGGACCTAGTTGTTGTTGAAATTTGGTTACCGGAGGACAGGTGGTTCCCTAAGGCTTTGATCTTTGGCCTAGGGAAAAGTGTCCAAAAGAATTTAATTTTTCTCCTAAAGTGACTTTATAAAGTTATAAAGTCAAATCTAATTTAAAAGTGACTTTAAGTGATAAGGTTACTAAAGTCTAATTTTAAAGTGACTTTAATAAAGTCAATGTAAAATTAGAAAGGAAAAGTGACTTTGGAAATAAATGACTAAGTGGGTCTTTATTAAAGTGGGGTGAATTAAAAAATAGAAAGTGAGATTTAAATGAGCATTTAATCTCAGCCCTAGATCTAAATCTATTTCAGCCATTAGATTTAGGGATTCCCCAAAAGTCACTTAGGGTAGGTTAAAGGAGGAAAAGGAGGAAAAGGTCATTCATTCTTTCATAAGTAGATTGGGAGGAGGAGAGCAAAAGAGCAAGAGACATTTCTGAGCAGTGAGGAGAAGGAGGCAGCAGCTTGGCACATATTCCAAGGCAGTCTTTCAACAAGTCCGTACAGCAGAGTTTGCACTCAGTTCAAGGAAGATTTGACACGGTTTCCAAGGCAGAATCCGTATAGCAGACTTGGGCATGATTTCCAAGGAGGCCGTACCATTTTCTGGGCACAGATTTCGAGGGAGAGGTTGTTGTTTTTGTTGCACGCTTTTCTAGGCAGGTCGTACAGCCTGTAGCTGATTACTAGCACAAAAATCAAGGCAGATTTCCGTACACAGCATTTAAGGCAGCCTGCACGCATTCCTAGGTGGTCGTACAGCAGCATTTAATGTTGTTCTGCATGCAAAAAGAGGAGGCCGTACAGCAGAAATTAATGATGTAATTTTTGGGCACGTTTTTCAAGGAAATCCGTACAGCATTTATTGCTGGTTCAGTTTTACTGTTTGCACATTTTCCAAGGCAGTGGTTAAGCACGAAAAACGAGATAAGTTGTAAAAGTTTACTTGCTGATTTTTCTGAATATTTCTCTCACTGTAAAAAGCATTTTTCAGAAATAAAAAGGAGCTCTCAAACTGGTTTTCCCCAAGAGTTGTAGGGGGTTTTTCCAGGGTCACCTTGACCAAAAATCTCTGTGTTAAAATGTGTTGAATCGCTGTTTTGAGCTTGCTGATGTTTATTTCTGCATTTTCCAACATTCTGTAAATTTTCCAGAATTTGTGTTTTCAGCAAAAATTATTTTTCTGTTGTTGAATGTAAGGATATGGGAAAGGGCATTTAACTAAAAGGAGAAATAAGGTGAAACTGAAAACCGGGGTGGGAAAGTCAAGAAATTTCTACATGGTATCAGAGCTTGAGTGTTGAAAGTGCAGTCTGGGACAGCAAGAAGAAAAATACAGTCTGCTGATTTTTCACTCAGAGAATTCCAGCAAGCTGATTTTTCACACAATTTTTTTTATCTTTACTACAGCAGTGCTATTTTTCAGTTTTTAGGACAGCAGGATGTCATTGGGACTGAGGGTGGAGGATAGGTTGGATGGGCATACCAATTACAACGTTTGGAAGGAGAGAATGCAGAGTATCTTTGAGGAGGCAGAAGTCTGGGACATCATGGTGCATACCACACAGAACCCTGTTGTTGTGCCTACTGATGCTGTTCAGTTGGCAACATATAATAAAAAGAACAACAAGGGTAAGAGACTGATTCTAGACGGAGTCAAAGACCATTGCATTCCTCATGTGAGAGGAAAGAGAAATGCTCATGAGATGTGGACAGCATTGTCCAATCTCTACCAGAGTGCCAATGAGAACCGGAAAATGGTCCTGAAGGAGAAGCTGAAGACCATTAAGACGGGTAACACTGATAGTGCAGCTGGATATCTCACAAAGATTACTAATGTGAGAGATGAGTTGGCAACAGTTGGAGAGGTCATTCCACCCACTGAGTTGGTGTGGATTGCAGTGAATGGCCTTCCCAGTTCATGGATGAACTTTGCTGATGGGGTTTGTGCACGTGAGACCCTTCCCACATGGGAGAGGTTTTGGAATGATTGCATTCAGACAGAGATCAGGAAAGGTCAGCTTGGGGCAGCCAAGCCAGTTGAGCAGGATGAGGATGTAGCACTGTTGGCAGGACGCAAGAAAGGCAAAGGGAAGAAGCAGGCTTCCACAAGCAATGGTGGGGGCAAAGGCAAAGGTAAAGGTAAACAGGATAACACACAGAAGGACTATTCCAAGGTGAAGTGTTGGAATTGTCAAAAGATGGGACACTATGCAGTTGTGTGTCCGGAGAAGAAGAAGAAGGGGAAGAACCAGAGCATGGCAGCATCAGCAGAGGTTGAGGACTTTGCAGATCGCTTTGATCGGGAGTTTGGGTTCATTGCGTGTGAGTCCTCTAGTGTAGGAGCACCTGCCACAGAGGTTCAGAGGGAGTATGCATTTCCCTTGGCTAGCAGAGCATCTTCGGGTATCTGGTATGTGGACAGTGGGGCTTCACGTCATATGACAGGAGTCCGTGAGTACTTCTCAGAGCTTTCAGAGAGTGGCACTGATATAGAGGTAGTACTCGGTGATGACAGAGTTGTTAGAGCAATCGGTGTGGGAACACTGACATTTCATAGGGAACCCAAACCTCCCTTGAAGGTGTCAGATGTTCTTTATGTGCTAGGGATGAGGAAGAACCTCATATCCGTCTCAGCTTTGGAGGATAGAGGATATGAGGTATTGTTCAGGGGAGGACAGGTGTTGATGTATCCCAGAGGCACTCCAGCTGATTCAGCTAGAGTGATAGGTGTACGCCATGCAAAGGTGTACAAGTTTGCATTTCAGTCCCTTTTGGCCTTGAGCAGTAGTACCGACAGCAGATCTAGCAGTTCCGAGTTGTGTGAGATTTGGCACCGCAGGATGGGGCACATGTATCATGGAGCCTTGAGGACTTTGCGGGAGATCACTACAGGTGTGCCAGATTTCAGTACTGATCACTTTGATACTTGCAAAGGATGTGCGATGGGCAAGTTTGCCAAATCCCCTTTTCCCAGCAGTGACAGCAGAGCGACTGGGATACTTGATTTGATTCATTCCGATGTGAGCGGTCGAATGTCTCATGTTTCCTTGAGTGGATATGAGTACTATGTTTTATTCATTGATGATCACTCCAGGAGGACTTGGATTTATTTCTTGAGGACCAAGAGTGAGGTCTTCAAACGGTTTCAGGAGTTTAGAGCTCTTGTGGAGACACAAACAGGTCGGAAGATCAAGTCCCTGAGGTCGGACAATGGGGGAGAATACACCCTTGGAGAGTTTGTTGACTATTGTGCGGAGGCAGGCATTAGGAGGGAGTTCACTGTTCCTTACAACCCCCAGCAGAACGGGGTTGCGGAGAGGAAGAACAGATCCATCGGAGGGGCCGCCAAAGCCATGTTACATGATCAGGGGTTGCCATTGTTTTTGTGGGCAGAGGCCTGCAACACAGCTGTTTACTTGCAGAACAGGAGTCCGCATCGTGCCTTGGGGCACATGACTCCGGAGGAGGCTTTTTCTGGGAAGAAGCCTGATATTGGTCATCTTCGTATCTTTGGGTGTATCACATACTCCTACATACCCAAGGAGAAGAGAACCAAACTAGAGCCCACCGCAGAGAAGGGTATCTTTGTGGGCTACAGTGAGACCTCAAAGGCCTTTCGGATTTACATTCCTGCACAGAGGAAAGTTGTTGTCAGGCGGGATGTGAAGTTCGAGGAGGATAGGGCCTTTAGGAGGTCACGTGAGTTAGAGTATCTGGATCAGCCAGACCCTCGGCCACAGCCTCCCCTCGAGCCGGGCCGCAGTGGATCCAAAGGCAAGGATCAGAGGATCCGAGGTACATCTATGACGATACCGTCCATCGCTGGAGTAGTCGCTCGCAGAGTCGTAGGGGTGATGTTGCGGGGGGTGAAGATGCAGAGTGGCCCACAGAGTGCTCATCAGGGAGTCCATCGATGGATTACCAATACTCTTTCGCATTTCAACTTCTACAGGTTCAGGTGCAGGCAGGAGGACAGCAGACAGACAGTCAGGAGTTCAGGCTCCTAATGATGATGAGGAGGAGGAGTTTCATTCTCCAGTGGGAGAAGTGTGCTCAGGGAAGAGGAAGCCCAAGTGGCTTCAGGACACCTTGAGAGATGCCACATCTGTTGCTGAGCCTAAGAGGCCGGTCAGAGAGAGCAGACCACCCGAGAGGTTTTGTAGCTATATGGCAATGGCTACCAGCATCCTTGACTCTGAGCCTTCTAGCTATGAGGAGGCAGCTAGCCAGCAGGTCTGGAGAGAGGCCATGCAGGAGGAGTATTCTTCTATCATGAAGAATGATGTTTGGGAGGTGGTGCCGAGGCCCGAGGGCAAATCCGTGGTTACTTCCAGATGGCTTTACAAGGTAAAGCATGCTGCAGATGGCAGCATTGAGAAATTCAAAGCGAGGTTTGTGGCTAGAGGGTTCTCCCAGGTAGAGGGAGTTGATTATGAGGAGACCTTCACTCCCGTGGCTCGATATACTTCGATCCGCTCCATTATATCGATAGCAGCAGAGATGGGTTGGAAGATCCACCAGATGGATGTGAAGACCGTATTTCTCAATGGCTTCATACAGGAGGAGGTGTACATTGAGCAGCCACAGGGCTTTGAGGTGCATGGGAAGGAGTCCCATGTGTGCAGACTGAAGAAGGCCCTTTATGGCCTGAAGCAAGCTCCCAGAGCTTGGTACTCCAAGATAGATACATACTTGCAGGGGATGGGTTTCACAAAGAGTGAGGCAGATCTGAACCTTTACTATATTGTGATAGGTGAGGAGCCTCTCATTCTGGTGCTGTATGTGGATGACTTGGTCATTACAGGTGCAGAGAGACTCATAGAGCACTGCAAGAGAGATCTTGCAACGGAGTTTGAGATGAAGGACATCGGCTTGATGCATTACTTTTTGGGTTTGGAGGTGTGGCAGGAGGAGGGGCATTTCTTCCTGGGGCAGGGGAAGTATATTGTGGACATCCTTGGCAGATTCCACATGGAGGACTGTAAACCCATGTCGACACCGATGATCACCAACTGGAAGAAGCTCCATGCTTCAAATTCCGAGTTGGTGGATCCCACATTGTACAGACAGCTAATTGGTTCCTTGATGTATTTCGTCAACACTAGACCAGATATTTGTTTTGCAGTCAACACGATGAGTCAGTTTATGTGTGAGCCTAGGAAGGTTCACTAGGTGGCTGCAAAACACATTTTGCAGTACTTGCAGGGGACATTGGATTATGGTCTGGACTACAGGCAGGGGGATGGAGTGAGATTGGCAGGGTGCACTGATTCTGATTGGGCAGGTTGTGCTTCTGATAGGAAGAGTACTTCAGGGTGCTGTTTTGGGTTGGGTTTGACAGTGGTGTCATGGTTCAGCCGGAAGCAGCAGTCAGTCGCATTGAGTTCAGCGAAAGCAGAGTATATGGCAGCCAGTTGTTACACAGTAATTTGTCATTGTCCCTGCAATCCCCATCTCGCCCATTGGAGGGTCGTTTCTGTGACCAATAATCTGTGTCATGCCTTGCAAATACCATCATTGCATCCCTTGCCATGAGGACAACATTCCTTCTGTTGATCATTTCCTGAGCGGACCCCTAAAAACACCTTTTTTGCCTTGGCACTGGTAGCCCGTTATGTCCTCGCGCCAATGAGGAAAATTAACACTGAGCCCGCGCCAATTGGCGCTCTATCCCAGTTGAGCACCTGCGCCAATCTGCTTATGGAAATTTTTTTTTAAAAAGAGGCGAAGTTTCGATTACAACAACTTCGTGGATGAGTCATGAGGAGTGGTTTCGACTGAATAACCACGGCCTTCCTCCTTTGGCCTCTTGTTTCCACCTTATGGGGAACCTCCCAAGGGATAAGACCTCCCTTCCACTATTGTAGGGATCCCAATCTCCTCCTCTCCTCTATAAATATAGCCTTCATCCATTGATGAACGGGCTGAATGGTTTAGTCTCCAAGAGCCTTCATAGCCTAAAGAATGCTGCAATAGTCCTCACAGAGCCAAATCAGTAGCAAGGAGATTGACGATCGAAGAGAGAGGCTTGTCCCATCCCCGACGAGCTTTACTGAGACGTATTCCGCTGACGAACCGCCGAAGGAAGATTCAACGTCAGAGCCAGATTGTATTTTCCTTTTTATGAATTAATGATAAGCGACTATTGGTTATGGTTCCACTCGTATTGTTCATTATGATCATGAGTCGTGTCTTCTCTGACTGATACATAATTGCATATATCGGGTTTTACACTTGTGTTTGTCGTGTTTCTCGTGTGTGCAGGTGTTCGATTGCGGTGAGCTAAAGGATTGTGATCTGCTGGAGCAAGGAAACGGGAGTGCCATCTTCCCTACAAACAACAGCGTTGGACTTGAGGTAGGCCTTCATCGCAAGTTGGTTTATTGCAATTAGGAACTTGCACCTTAGCGTGATACAATTGTTGCTAGACCCGATCTGGGCTAGTAGGGATCGCCTCTGTCCGCAGAGGGGACTTACCTCTACAACAATTTGGCGACTCCACTGGGGAGTTTTCGGTTTCTATCTGTTCAGTCAGCCTTGTGATTGCTTCTCTGCATTCGTTTGGTGGTTGTCTATCGTTTTATTGCGTTATTTGAGTGATTGACTTCTTCTTCATTCGAATTCCGCCTTGTCTCGTTTTGGGCCTAGATTACATGGTTCATTTGAGTTTTTGGGTGTCTTTTGATTTGAGAGACTTTTTGTCGATTTGAGGTCTGATTGTGTGCTTGCATTGAGTGAAAGTTGATTGTTTTTCTCTTTGCTATCGCTTCTCAAATTGCTTCTTATTAATTTTCATTTTGTTTAGTGCATTTTGCTCTTAAACATTGAAAATTTAAAAAAAAAAAAATCTCTTTTGCTTTGGATTAAGTTAGTGTGAATTAAATCTTTTCGGTGTTATTAGTGATTAGTAACTTTGAAAGAAAAGCTTTTAGTTTCCATTAGCTGCATTAGAGACATCACTGGTTGTTGTTTGGTCATTTTGTTATTGTGTGAAAAGCTCTTAACTCTCTCGTAATTAGCTTTCATCGAATGAAATGATATACTGTGGCATGTAGTGTGCATCTAGGAGATTTTGAGACATAACACTCGCTAGGGCCTGAAAACTGAAACATAATTGAAGATAAACATTAAAATTTATTCAATTTACACTAAGGCAGCATTGAAACATTAACGAAATATTTAGAGGTCTAGGCTAGTGACGTGTTCCAGCGCCGTTAAACCTAGTAGTTGTCGTTCGCTTCTTGGCTTTAGACAGCACTAGTACGGACTTGTGCTCCCCGTACCGTCGCGTATATAAAGGGAGACCCCACTAGGTTGCTATCCTTTATCCGTAGGAAGCCGAGTCTGCCACCTTATACCCGTGATACACCGGACACAGCATTCGGGGAGATTGCCTGCACGTACGTTAAGTCCTTGGTTGATTTCTCTTTCATTTTGAAACCAAGGTGTATATTGCAGTTCACGGTTATTTGGTACACCCTTTGCCTAGATTACCAGAGTAGTCATTTCGATCTTTTCTGACTCATTAAATTTGAAAAGATCATCAAGCGCTTGTCCTTTCACGCTTGTTTCCAATCTGAAAGTGATAGAGTCACCTTTTGCCGGTTTCTCGACTCTTAAAAGATGAAACGGTCGAGTTTTGTTTCAATGTTTTAAAAATTAACTGCCCACGAAATATTCCCGGTTAAAGTTAGTTTCCTTAGGGTGTTGTTCTGAAGATTGTTTCTAATGACAACTTTTCCAGAGTACACCAACCAAGGAATCCCCTCCGATGGGAATCCTGGTCATTTTCCTCCTTTTGGAAATGTTGGCGCTCCTTACATGGCAACGTTGTCCCTTCCCGGGTTAACTATTGGGTTGCCTGTTTGGTTGTTTTCAACCTCTGTGGTCCCGAATGTCCTGGCTACTGTTCAATTAGTTCCTCCACCTGAACAACATCCTGTTGATTCCAAGGTGGACCTCTCCCCTTCTTCACCTGTTTCTACATCCTCCTCTTCTACTTCGCCTAGTGAAAGTCTGGATTCGAGTAACCAGGTGGCTAAGAAGAAGAAGAAGAAGACAAAGAAGAAGAAGTCTGATAAGAGAGAGGCTAACGTTGCAGCTACTGCTTCTGAAGCACCTCCTCTTGATAAACCTTCCAACCCTCCGCGGAAAGTCAAGTTCCCTTGTATGTTGTGCACGGGAGACCATCTTCTTCGAGACTGCCCTGGCATTCCCAAGGTGCTAGAAGTATGGTCCAACGGTCGTCCGTCGTTGCCTTTGGCTTCTGGGAGTCAAGTTGGGGGCACATCTTCAACTGGTGTTGGTAAGGCTCCTAAGAAGCAGGGTAAGCTTTCCAATCCCTGTAAGTTGTGTGAGGGGCACCATGTCATTCACCTTTGTCCGTATATGGATGAAGCCAAGCGAGTTTTGGACAACTCGGTTGTTTCTGCACCATGCCTTCCAGCTGGTTACAAGCAGCTTTCCAGCTGACCCTACGATTGGTCAAGAGTCATTCTTGGTCGATCCCGCTCCCCCGGAAATTCAAATTCAGGAATCCATCCCCGACCAACCTTTGGTCGTGGGATCGGTTGAGTTGGCCCCGTCAGCGGCGCACCAAGTCTTTTCCGTTGAGAGTGGATCTCACATCCCTCAGGTTCTTCTTGTTTCTTCGGATTCCTCGGATTTGGAGAAAGATTCTCCTATCCCTATATCTCAAGAAGCTACTTCTCCGCCTCCCGTGATGGAGGTCCCGGAGGATACTCCTCCTGCCTTCGAGATGGAGGTCGTGGAGGATGTTCCTTCTTCTTCTGTTTCACCAAGGGAAGACCATCTCAGTTCGATGGTAGCCCCTCCGAGTAGTTTGGTCGCTTCCTTTGACTGGAGTCGATTTGCAGGATACCGCCTTCCGTCTTATGTGCCTTTTGAAATAACGGTACAGGCCTTTGGTTTGGTCGTACCCAGCACCATTATAGACGAAGGTGCGTCTGTTAGTATTTTATCCTCAACTACTTGGCAAGCTTTCAGTTCGCCGCCGCTTGTGCCTGTTACGCAGAATCTGTTGGCATTTAACAAAAGAACTAGTCAACCATTAGGGATCCTTCCAAGGTTACCTGTTACATTGGGAAGTAAAATCGTCCATATGGACGTGATGGTTGTTCCAGGCCCCTTGGATTTCAATCTGATTTTGGGGCGCGATTACACCTATGCCATGGGAGCGCTTGTCTCCTCCCTTTTTCGTGTGGTCTGTTTTCCGCATGAAGGACGGATCGTAACCATTGACCAGCTTTCGTTCTTTGGTCCTGATATGGTAGCTGGCCCGCCATCATCCCTTCCTGGTTTTTATCCACCCATTGTATCTGCCCCACCGCAAGTCAACTATGTGGCTACCTACCCCGTGCCTATACTCAGCGATAATGTCGTCGTGCATCAAGTGTTGGGGGCATTGGGTCCTGACTTCCAGGATGTTTTCCTTCTATCGAGAGTGGAACTCTTGGAAGCGATGACTTCTTGTTCATTATGATGAGGTCTTTCGAAGCACAATTCATTTTCTTGTGTCAAGCTCCTTAAAAAATGAAACAAGGTTGTTGGAGCATAGTTCCTTGTCTTGTGTCAAGCTCCTTAAAAAATGAAACAAGGGTGTCTGAGGATAGTTCTTTTAATGTGTCAACCTCGTTAAAACAATGAAACACATTGTTGTTCAATTCGAGTCTTTGATAAGATCTCGTAAAATCCTAGTCGAGTCTTTCTCTTGATCTCGTAAATTGAACCTTCACTCCATCTGCCTTTCATATGGACTGAAGCTTGGGGGGCATGCACCTCGAATTGAGTCACCATGCTGGGGGGCATGCTTACTTTTTCAAGCATAGTTTGTTTCTGTTTCAAGCTTGTGTAAAAATGAAACCAGTTTCAAGCATAGTTTATCTTTGTTTCAAGCTTGTGTAAAAATGAAACCAACTTCAAGCAAAGTTTCTTGATTTCAAGCTTGTGTAAAAATGAAACCATCCATTTTACCTCTTGTGATTGCCATTTTATCAGCATGTCTTTACCAGATGAGCCTTGGTTTTCTCACTCCATCGTCACTATCTGCTTGGCCGATCATATGCCTTCACTTGGTTGTTTTACCCGTTCCTGAGGAACCGCTGCGATGAGTGGTCTTGTTAGCCAGCCTCTTAACCTTTACTTGTTCTGAGGAGTTCCACCATTACCGGAACCAGTTGCTACCCTTTATACCACTCGTTCCTCCAGGAGGAGTCATCTTTCAGCTCTTTTCTAACTCTCTAAATATGAGGGCCAGATTCGCGAGGAAAAAACTCTCTCTGAGTGAATCGACAAAGAGGTAAGATTTCAGATTCGTGATTTGTCAGTGGCAGAGGGAGCAGCGCAGCAGCACCTTCAGCGCAAAGTAGATCTCTGTGGGAGGCAGTTTTCTGCAGCATTTTGTTGGGCAGAAAAGCGCCAAAAAGAAGAAGACACAGTTGAGGGAATTTTCTTCCTCAGTGAATTCCTAGCCAAGGGATTCTAATTCTCAGTTGCTGAGCAGCAGTGTTGAGGAGCATATCTACTAACTCCAGCAAGGAGTGCATAGGCCAGCCCAGCGGCTGCGCAGAAGAGAGAGAGGGAGCAGTTCAACATTTTTCAGTCGGCAAAGATGGCAGCAAACGAGTTGAGTGATCAAGATCGGTTTGAGAGAGCCTCTAACTATGTGATCTGGCAGGCAAGGATCAGATGTTTGTTAGATGAGCATGATCTCAAAGCTTTCATCGATGGTGTGGTAGTTGTCCCCGTTGATGCAGATCCGTTGAAAGCATACAAGAAAGTATGGTAAAGGCGAAGCGTTTGATCCTCGACGGAGTGAGGGATCATGTCGTATGGCACATCGCAAGCAAAGGGACCACAAAGGAGTTGTGGGATGCCTTAGAAACGTTGTATCAGGGATCTTCCAAGCAGCGAAAGATGTTCTTGCAGGAGAAGATGTGATCAACACGGATGCAAAAGGGAGAGCGCATTGATTCATTCCTGTCTAAGCTTCAGGAAATCCGAGATCAGCTGGCCGTTGTGGGAGTTGCACCTCAGGCCACCGAGATGGTCATATTAGCCCTGAACTTCGTTTCAGATGAATGGTGGGTCTTCGTCCAGAGCATCCTGGGCAAAGAAAGACTACCTCATTGGGAGACGATGTGGGCTTCTCTTCAGCAGGAAGAGATGAGGCGAGATATGATCAAGTGTAATCTTGATGGCAACAGAAGCAATGGGACGAACCAAGGAGGAGGAGGAGAATGCAGCCCTTGCATCAAAGGGACAGCAGGAGCAACAGAGACAGACAAAGGACATTTCAAAGATCAAGTGCTTCCGGTGTGGGGAGTATGGTCATTACGCCACACAATGTCCTCTCAAGAAGAAAGACAAAGATGAGAAGCATGATCCGCAGGCTGCAACCGCAAGGATCGAGGAGGAGTTCGCCTGGATTGCCCACATATCTCCTGGGGAGAATTGAGGTGATCTAGAACTGTAGTTCAGCAGAGCTGCAGTTGGGCAGGATCCTTGAGGAGTCCACCTCATGGATCATTACCTTGCTACGGGAGCCCAAATCAGAAGTAGCAAGATGGACAAGTGTCAATTGGTGCAGAGGTGTGCAGAAGTGACAGCACAGTGTCTAGAGAGCGCCAGAGTCTAGGCAGCGAAGAGCAGAGTTGGCAGCAGTGCAGGAAGGCACAGCGCAGAGTCAGCAACAGAGCAGAGTCAACAACAGAGCAGCAGCTTCAGAGGGTCAGGGCAAAGACTAGCAACAATCAAAACTCTAGTATCAGATGCATCATGTTGAACACTTAGTTCAAAACTTGGATGTTTTTCTGTTGCATCAGGCAGCAGAGTTGCAGTGCAGTAGCAATTGGCAGCGGTACGTAGAGTCAGCAACAGCATAGATGCAGCAGCGTATTTGTTGGTGGGAAACAGTGTTAGACATCAGTAGTGCAGAGGGAGATGTTGTAGAATCAGTGTAGTGCTTTAGCACGATGCATTATTAGAGCACATTCTCGCTAAGAGGGAGTGTTGATTTCTGGTAGCATCGAATGTGCTCTAAGTCTCAAATTTTGCAGGGAGGCTTAGACACATGTATTCCAAAGAACCCAGAAAGCGTTTTGGGAAATTCCACTCGAATAGGGTTTTTATTAAAATAATTAATTATTTTTAATGAGAGCCTAAGTTTAAACTTTGGGAATTAAAATAATTAAAGCATATTAATAAAACAAGGTGTGAATATTCTAGAAAAAGACGGAGATCAAGTTAAGTTAATCTTAGTCGTTGATTAGCCATTTAATCTTGGTCATTGAAGTCTCGACGAGAAGATTATAAGGACTTGATGGGAATTTGGAAAAATACACCGAGTGAATCTAGAAATCGATTTTCTCAAGTCAGCAGTGCTCAGCAGCGGAGAAGATCATCGAGTTGATTCGATTGCAGTGCGGGGAAGTGATAGTTCCAGTTGGAAAGTCTTTTCCTAAACCGGGAATACATAGTAGAGAAGAGGATGCAGAAGAGGTAGCATAGCAGCTACGCAAAGGCAGTGCAAGGCCACGCAAAGGCAAAGTTGTAGCCTTGAGGAGATCAGTGATTTTGTTGAGGATCAGTCAGATCCAGTGCCGGAGAGCTGGGGTGTGAGACCGGAGGGGCTAGAAGATCAGATCCAGCCAGCAGAAGGAGTTGACACAATTCCTAGCCAGGGAGACGCAGATCTGTGTAGAGGCATCATGGGGTTGTCCAGTTCAGCGTGGGGTCAGTACTGGATCTCCAGTGTTAGTGTGAGGACATTTTCTCACTAATTATCTGTCAGTGATTTTCTCTGTGTGGATGGCCAGTAAGGCATCCCAGATTGTATTCAGAACTTCTGCTCAATAATATCAAACCCTCATCTGCTACACCGGTTTTCCTGGATTGGGTTTTTCAGGAGAATTAGTCCAAAAATAACAGTGTCGTGTGTCTATTATTTCTTCTTGCTCAAATCTTGTTTCTGCATTTGATTTCTGCAGTTTATTTAGTGAAGGTTGCGGTGTATTTGCTTCAGTATTTACTTGTAGAACACAATAAATAACTTGTATAATTTATGAAGTAGTAGAAGTAATATCAGTTTGTTTCAATAGGGATTCCGGTGTAGGAATTTTCACCAATGGAAGATCTCAAAATTATATGAACTATGAAGAGTCATAGTACACGCAATGATACAAATTAGATACCTAACCAGGGTACTCTAATTGGGTGGAACTAAGGTGTACTCAGGCTTTAGCCACTCTAGGAGTCTAGGAACCATCAGGATTTTAAGCTCTAACACCAACCCAAGGATCCAAGTGCGTATCCAAGGTTGGAGCTCCATGACCAATGCCACCCTCCCTACTTTGGAATCTAGACATCAATACATAGGACGGCCAAATTTCCTCCCAAGCATCTTGTTGCCACAAGATGCTTCATCTCTCCTTATCAACTAAATCAGATATATATATCCACCACTGCAAGCATGCTTCAAATGTTCAAACTTTTTACGGAGAGATCTTGCATAATCACAACCCCAATCAATAATAAATCTTCAAATATATATACAAGTAAACACAAACCTTCAAGGTCCTCAATCATTTTGATACTACTTATATCATCATCAAGTTATCCAGAACTTGTCAAAAGTTTTCTTCTTTTACTTTAAGTAGCAGCAAATACAGCGTCAGTACTTTTCAATTCTTTTGTTCACAAATCCATCTATAGTACTTTCATTCATTCCTTCTTCAAGGTATTTACTATAACTATCACATTATGTCCTCCCTCTCAACTGGGGAGATATACCTTTTCTTCTATCCAAGCTCTCTCTCAACTTAGGAAGATCAACAACTACCTTCTTGTATAACATTGGAGAAACTTAAGCCTTTCAAGGCTTCATTCTTCCTCATGGCATCAAGTTCATCTTAATCATCATCATTCTAATAGTTTCCTTCATCACGCTCATCCTTATTATCATCTTCGATTACGAACATCTTCAACATCTTGAAGATTGTGTAACTACAAAACTTTAATAGCAAGTACAACCAAATGCAAATATACAGAACCATCATGTCATTACAATGGAAGCATCAAAACAATCAGGCTTTAGATATCAAATACCTAGTTAGGTTCATGATCAGCAAGGGTCACATCTTTTATATATATTAGGATTCAACATTTTGCCAGGGTTTTGTCATAAACCCTAGATTCCCTCTTCGAGACATAAAACCTTAGATATCAGCAACTCAATCAACATACCAATTTAATCATAACAATATGCTTTTAGAATTACATGTCAAACTCTACGAGGGTTTGTCGCAAACCCAAAACTAAATCATATCAACAATATACTTTTAGGGTTTTATTATCATGCCCTAGAATATGACTTTCTACTAGGGTTAGTTACAAACACTAGATTTCTAAAACACGAATATCAATAATTAGGCTAGCATACCAACATTTCATATCTAGGATTTCATTCTTTATACCAATTTCTTTGTATGTTGTACGCTAGATGCAAACATCGAATTCAAAAATTAGATAACAATTTTGACTAGGCTAGGGTTTCGATCATACAGAAGAATATAAACCTAGGGTCTTATTCCTAGGATCTTATTTTAGTTATTACAAGTGTTCTTTTCAAAACCTAATTCAACAAACCCTAAAAATCTAAGGTTTCAATATATAACTTAGCCAAACCCTAAAGGACTAGGGTTTTTATCATGACATTACCAAAACCCCAAACATCAAAAGAATAAGATTTCATCATATATTCTAGAATTTATCCACAAATCCTAAGAAGACTAGGGTTCATAATTAACATACCCCTAGCATCAAGTGGCTAGGGTTTTACAATGAACCCTAAAGATTATGGTTTCACAAAAATAAATGTGACATGAGATAGTATAACGAGGGTAGATTCAATCTAATGATTAATCACCCTAACAAGAATCTTTATGATTCAAAATCCTAGACATGAAAAAGTTAGTAATATAGAACAAATTTCAAATGACTGCTCCTTGTAATATGAAGAAGATTTACTATAAATCTTTATACATACCTTGAGTTACTCCCTTTTACAAACCTGGTAAGTTTTCCCTTAATGAATGGCTTCCTCTGAAATATGATAGCATCTTCATTACCATTCTTAACATATACCTGCAATATTTCTTAACAAGCATAATCAAAATATAAAAGTACACTAGCATGGTGATTAGGATTTCTACTACCTCAATGATATATATATATATATCTTGGATTAAATCCTAAACATTTGTTAGATGGAGACCAATTGAATGAGAGTGAGTTTTATCTCAGACATTAGCAATCTTTAATCATATAATCAACTAAATATATCAAACTTAGCAAATGGGCAGGTTATACATACCTTAAGACATAGATACCTTTGTTTGATACTCCATTGAGCTTATTGCTCCTATTGCAAACTGTAGACATAATGTTAGATGTATGAAACAAAAGAATAAAAACCATGCTTACCTAATCTTGATGAGATCTTCAAGGATTCTTCCATGAGCTAGTGCATGACATATTTATTGTTTGAAGATTTCTTCCTTCAACACTGACATTCTTTTAGTCTTTAAGAGAAGAGGTTCCACAGGTCGGCTTACTATCTCCCTAGATGGCGTATTTAATATACTCAATGTATCTATGAATGCCCATATACTTCATACATTTATGGATCTCATACCACAGAGTCTTATACTACTTCCATAAGTCAGCGAATGACTGTAGCTAGATAAATACACTTTCAAGGTAAGCCTAGTATGCCTACGATTTCAGTCTCCTTTATACGCAGAGACAAAACAAAAGTCTTGACTCCCTTTTTCTTGGAAATTGTAGCCTTCAATTCATATACGCTTTAAGATTATATAACCCAAGAAATGTGCTCCGTACTTCTTTTTATATAGCTTGCACTTTTGAATGCACAAAAGTAGGGTATGGATTTCGTTTTTCAAAGAGACTTTGCTTCAAAACTTTGGCACTTTTGATAATGGTATACAAATAGAACTTATGCTTAAAATAGTCCTCCAACGAATTCGATCTCAAATCTCCTTAGTGCACAAGTGTAGAACGAGTATCTTAGAGCTCAGTGTTTCGATACCTTGGAGACTGTCTTTCTAGGGCAGAGATTGGAGTTTTGCACAGAGATTCGGGAATTTGGATGGAGGTTGCAAACGTTGTGAGGCCTCTTTTGACCTTTGATCCTATTCCAAGAAGTACTTCCTCCCTTAGGCTGGTGGGCAAGTCTTTCGTCCTTCCAAAAATAAGGTTCATTATATCTTCGCTCTCTTAAAATAGATCTGTAGTTCGCAATAGAGATTAGGGTTGGATAAGGGTGCCCAAGAGCTTCAATCCTTTTGTCAATGAATGCGGACTATAGAGGGCTATTAGATTAGCTTTGATTCCATGTTGAGAAATCTAGGGCACTATATGGATTAGAATCTTTAGGTAGATTTCTCTTAGACTTTGACATTTTCTTGTGATTGCTCTTTTCTTCTTATTAGTTCTTCTTTCAATCAATTATGTACCATTCATCAAGACAAATGCCAAACAAAGAATATCAAAACAAGGAACACGAGATGTAGGCACTCAGCAAGGGAAAAACCCTTACCTAGGAGAAAACCCAGTCCAACTCTTCCACTAGTATATTCCAGTGTTCCACGGGGACGCGTCCCCCGCCCTCCCCCAGGGTGGGGGACGCGCTTCCCCGCTCCCCCACGCTCCCGAGATGGGGAAACCCCTGGGGAAACTTTCCACACGTCCCCTTTTTTGGAAAACTTCGAGAAACTCTAGAGGGCGTTTTTCTGGTGACGAAATGTGTCTCTCTTGTGGGGGGGACGAGGGGATGCAGGGGGGATGCAAAAGGGACGCGTCCCCCAAATTTTTTCGCTAATAACAATTTAAAAAAACAATTTTTGTATTTCACTACTTTCTATGTTTATTTTTAGTTTAGTTTTCTATGGTTGTTTTAGACTTCAAATGTCATTGTCATATGATAAATTTATTTTTTTATGTGCATTGCGTAGTTTCAATTGGCAAATGATGAATTTAATTTAGATGTACCTTGCATAATATTAATGCCCATTGCCAAATGATAAATTAGATGGAACATTGCATAACGTCAAATGATAGATTCAATTTAGTAATTTATTTTTAGATTTACATTGATGATTGCAGAAATGTCAAATGATAATTTTACTTCACAATAGTCTAATACGGAATCATGATCATATTTAGATGTGCATTTCATAATTAATAAGATTTACTATCTACTAATTTAGTTATTAACATATTGTTGGGATTTTATTTATTTATTTCTATATATTAAATTTTTAATATTTTTATATTTTTTATGGCTCTGACGTCCCCTCGTTTCCCCAAAATTTCCCTAAATTTAGGGGTTGTTTATATACGTCTCCCTTGTGCATATCCCCGCTCTCGCGTTTCCTCGTCCTGGAAACTCGGTGTAACATTGGTATATTCAAATCAAGATGAGACAATCCAAGACCCTTTAGACATAGACAAGACCTCCTCCAATGACCAAGTCAACCCTTCCTTCCAGTAAATGATCCCTGCCAAAATCTCCGAGTGTCAACTTCTCAAATGCGGCTTCATCCAGAATTTCGGCCCCCCAACTACGTTTTTTTGGCCCCCAACTTTAGAATTTCAGACCTGCAGTAGATTCAAAAATTTCGGCCCCAACAACAATCTAGTAACTTTGCACGTGTGAGATAGAGATGCCCAAAAACTCGATCCTTGACTTTTACAACTTCCTCCTTCTCTCTCCTCAACTTCTTCTTCCTAAGCTTCTTTCTTTTGTAGATCGAACTTGTTGAGTGAGTGCTTCAAATTGGTCGAGTTGCCTCTCTATATATAGTCTTTCTGCTAGGTCGAATAGCCCTAATCCAAGCCGACTTCATAAGAACAGGGTCGACTTGGTGTGGAGGTGAGAAATGACCTTTTTTACTCAAAAATAATAAAAATGATAATGGCTCTTTTGACTCAAGACAAAACCTAGTAGTCTTCAATGGAGGCTTTGACCTAAAAATCATTGACCCAAGCATGAAACCCATGTTTTAATAAGTCGATTTCTTTTACAGTAAAATTTATTTTTCTTTCTTTTCATTAAATACAATTATGAAGACCGACACTAGTTACATTTTTCAACAATCTCAAAAATGAGATGTATGGCTAAGATTAAAAGAAATCTAATTCACTAATATTCTAGAATATTTCATTTAGATTTTCAAAACTATGATAATATGAGAAATTTGACTTTCACTTTTATTTGTTTAAATGAACTTACAAGATGGTATTATTTCTCATTTTTACTAAGATGTCACTAAAAGTTGTCAATAATTACTTTTCTAATGTTCACACATAACCTGTGCAAAAAGCTCATGCTCGAGATATATTTATCAACACAATTTTTCAAGATACTACTGTTAGCAAACTTATTTCCAAATTAATGTAGTACCTATAGAATATAAAGGAAAGTGATGATACTAAGCTAGATAAACGGTATGGGTTTTGTCCCCGCAAGTATTCCAGCGCATTGTAAGGCGTCCATGAAAATATGATATGAAATACAAGCGGCCGACAAGCAAGGGGAAAAAACTAAATCAAGATTAATTCATGGAAGAAATTGAAAAATAAAACTATTAGATGTTCAAACGCATTCATTGACCGAAGAGAGGAGAAGAGCAGAAAGGTCCGTCTCTTCACAGCTCAAAGACAAGCAATAAGCATTACATACTCGACAGTCCGTGCAGGGGTTTTATATTTCATTTACCTAATAGAGAAGAAAACGACACAAAGAAATGAATTGAATAACAGAAAAGAACAAAGAGCACAGCATCATCGCAATGGCAATGGAGAAGATACCGTAAACATCAGATACGAGAATAACGGCCTTCTGAGTGTGTCGGGATCCACATGAAACGTAGGCCTTCAGATGTCCCACGGTTTCCACGCGCCCTTTTAAATCTATACTCATGCTCATGCTCATGCTCGGATTGGGGTTACCCAACTCGGGAGGAGGGTTCTCACAGCACTGAGGACCTGCCATCTCCTATCTTCTTGGTAAGTAACTTAACTTGTCACACCACCGCACACAATACAGAAGGCTCTCTCTCTCATTTGTTGGAAATGGTCCCTGCGCGCAAGGCTATACTAATCACTTTGTGGAAGGCATCATAATGATACAGTACCAATGCACAATTACACGTATGTTTGCTTAATGCTTATAGCAATTATGCTAATAATTTTCTTCGTACTAAATTAAATTTGAATTTGAATAAAATAGTATATAAAAGGAGTTATTCTTTTGGAGTTATAATAGTATATATTTCATTGGAGTTATTCTTTTGTTTTGACTGATGATTATAAAATAATGGGAAGGAATCTTTTGGTTTTGGTTTGACTGATCTTTATTAATAATGGGAAGGATTATTAATGTCTATATTTTTTTTTAAAAGGTGTGGCTTGGCTATTTGTTTGTGGGAATTTTAAAACAAAATTAAAATGTTTATAAGTGGACATTATGTTATTGTTATTTTTAGAGGAGGTTTAGATGTTGTGTTATTAATGGTTTATACGACATTATGATTTAAAGAATTTGTAATGGCATAAATGTTGAATAAATATCTGGTAAACTCATAGAATCGTATTAAATGAATTATATAGTACGAATGCACAGTTATATTTATGTTTGCTTAATGTTTAATTATGTTATTAATTTATTTTTTAGGAAATTAAATTTGAATAATATAGTATATAAAGGGGTTTCTTATATTTCATTGGAGTTATTCCTTTGATTTAACTAATAATGTATTTGTTTATGATAGATTAAAAAACAAAATCAAAATGTGGATAAATTCTCAAAACTTTGCAAGTAAGATCCTAGCAACTCGAAAGAATTGTCACATAGCTATTTTTTGTCAGTACACTATTGATCACTTAATTTGTGAGGTGATAGAATGGACCAATACATAAAATGGGTGCTAATAAATAGATATAATATAGGTTCTCTACGTGTGAAATAACTAAATTAGGTTTGGAGAAGTTTAGAATTTGTGTTATTAATTGTTATACAACACCATGGTTTAAGGCATTTGCAATGGCACAAATGTTTGAATGTTGCATAGATGTGTGGCGAACCCATAGAATCGCATTGAATGACGAGAGCATTGTCATGATCTTAGTTAATCTTCTTAGTCGATTACAATCCACGGGTTTGTGGAAGATTCATGGATTTGATTTGGGTCTTTTATAATATTGTTTTCCATTTGCTTTATTGTCTTTGTCTCTACATTCTCTATAGTTTTGGTTAGTTATGGGGTTGATTGCAAGCTAAAGTATTAATGGAAGGTTGAGGGGTTTAGATTCAGGCATTCTACATTATGTTTTCGAGTAAATTAAATTTGAACAAAATAGTATATAAAAGGAGTTTCTTATATTTCATTGGAGTTATTCCTTTGATTTGACTAATGATGTATTTGTTTGTGACAAATTAAAAAACAAAATCAAAATGTCCATAAGTGGTGGACATTATGCTATTTGGAGAGGTTTAGATGTTGTGTTATTAATTATTGTTGTGTTATTAATTGTTTATACAATATCATGGTTTAAAGTAATTGCAATGGCACAAATGTTTGAATGTTGCATAGATACATGGCAATCCCGTAGAATCACTTTAAATGAATCATACAGTACAAATGCACATTTACATGTATGTTTGCTTAATCTTTAGGGTAATTATGTTATTAATTAACTTCCTAGGAAATTACAATGGAATAAAATAGTATTTAAAAGAGAGTTTCTTATATTCCATTGGAGTTATTCATTTGATTTGACTAATAATCTAATTTCTTTTGAGGGAATAAAAACAAAATCAAAACTTCTTTAAGTGGACATTATGCCATTTGGATAGGTTTAGATGTTGTGTTATTAATTGTTTATACAACACCATGGGTTAAGCCATTTGCAATAGTACAAATGTTTGAATGTTGCATAAATGTGTGGAAAACCCATAGAATCGCATTGAATGATGAGAGCATTTGTCATGATATTAGTTTTAATCTTCATAGTCAATTACAATCCAAGGTTTAAGGAAGATTCATGGATTTTATTTGGGTCTTTTACAATATTGTTTTCCCTTCACTTTATTATCTTTGTCTCTACATTCTCTATAGTTTTGGTTAGCTATGGGATTTATTGCAAACTAAAGTATTTATGGAAGGTTGAGGGGTTTAGATTCAGGCATTCTAGGATATTGTTTTCTACCTATGTTGTTACTTGTGTATTTGTGTTGTTCGTAGTTTTTGTTGATTCTCAAGGTTGATCATGATTCAACTCAAATTTGGAAGCTTTGCATTGTTCATTTGGTTGTTTTATGCTATTATTGTCTTCTTGTTACATTCCTTGATACCAATAATTACATGTACAATGTTCCCCAAACATTGTTGTTGAGACTTGCACGCCACTGTGGTTGGGGTAATTTTTAATGGCTTATGGCTTTCAATAGTCCATGGAGAGTGTGCATTTGTCCATTTACATTTAATGATAGGAGTGTTGCTCGAGCAACTAGTTAATCCTTATAGTTAATTACAATTCAACAATGTGCATGCATTCATATAAGGTAGTTGGCCTTCACTTGGGTCCCTTGTGGTATTATTCATATGGGTCTTCTATGGTCTTTGGTGATTAGCTTTATTGCTCTTTTCCTTTGTATTGTAGATAATTATGATTAATTATTGAGGTTAATTTCAATCTAATAGCATGTATGTACTTTTGGAAGGTTGAAGGTGATGGGTTGGTTGCTCTATGATATTTTTGTCTACCTATTTCATTGCTCACTATATAGTGACATCATGGTCTTCCCATAGAGTTAGCTTACAGTTGATCCAAAATCGATCATTACATAATTTGTCATCTATTTTGGTATTTTACTCGTTAAAATTTTGGAGGTATTAACTTGTAGGGCCCATTTTAGGAGTAAGTCTTACTTTGGTGATTTAGGATGTAGAGGCTCTTAAAGCATATTTGAGACCTTAATAAATCATTTTTGGGGTCAAAATTATGCAAATAAAGTTCATATCCCTTATACATCAGTTTGCACATTTAGATATTTCTAATGGCATGAAGATCATCTCAATTGAAGTTCATGTGAGGAAGTTATACCTACCACAAGTTGACTTATCCTATATAACACAATGATACTGAGTGGATGCCACACTAGCTTCCATTACTCATGTTGGAGCTAGTCACTGTAGAATTTAAAGAAGATTATAAGTGTTCCAAAACCCTAACCCTAATTGAGAGTTGAGGTGGGCAAAAATACTATTCTCATATAGTGATTAGACCATGTTAAACTATGTCACTAGGATAGGAATATTTTTTCATTCTTATTGTATTGTTTAGTGTTCCATAACTTAGCAGAACATTTGGGAATGGGATATTGAAGTAGAACAGAGGATGTAGAAGATCTTGTAGCAGTCATACAAGCCAAAATTTCCATGGAAACTCCATAGTGAGTGCACTTTATTTGTATTTATCATTCATAATTGAGAAACAAATATCAAGGCATATCTTCTAGCTAATTTTTTCTCATGTTAGGTATTCTCGTGATACATCTTGTGTTCATTATGTAGATGGTGTGTTATTTGCTTAGGTTCTTGGGTTTCGGTTTCAATGTATTTCATTGTCTTGTGCATTAAGTTAATAATGTTGAATTTGAAATCCAAAGTTAGTATTGCATGATAAGGGATTCCATAATATTGTAAGATCTATTGTGACAAAACATTCTAGTGGAATATACATGATAGTTTATAGATCATGTTGGTATCAATGCATATTTATTTGGGGTTTTTGTTTGAAGTTGTAGGATCTGGGAATTGGTATAAGAATGTAATCTTAAAATATTGACCATGGTATATTAATACAGTAACAATCCACGAGATGAGCTGGAGGAGAGATTTGCATAGCTAGAAGCACAAGTCATTAACATCTCTCTCCTGATGGGCACCCTCATGTTGACTATAGAGAACAAGTTTGGATCTATCAAGGAACTTAGTATCTCTAGCTCATAATCTATCCCAAACATCAAATATGGAGATATGAAAATCCATAAAAGGAGCTAAAAAAGGAGCTTGAGAAAGAGAAACCAAGTACTAGTTCCATCACTTCTTCCCAATCTTTATTTAAAGTGAAAGTGGACATCAAAACCCATGAAAGTAAGAGTGATATTTTTAATTTGAATCAATGGTTGCAATAGTTAGAAGTTTTTTTAATGTTTATAACAAAACAAAAGATAAGAGAAAAAGATGTCATTTACCCTATTGAAATTAGAAATCCATGCTCATACATGGTGGGAAAGTCAAATGGGGATGCTTAGGTTGGAGGGGAAATTCCCAATAACTAAGAGGTGTTTAAAACCCTCATGAAGTGTTGATTTCTGGGTAGCATCGAATGTGCTCTAGCTCCGAAAACTTTGTGGAGGGGCTAGAACACATGAGATCTCCAAGACCCATAAATCGTTTGGAGAAATTCCACCTGGAACTTAATTTATTCCAATAATTAATTATTTTAATGGAGCCCCTAAGTGTAACTTAGGGAAATTAAATAATTAAATGGAATTAATTTAAACATGTGGGTGAGAATGTTCTAAGTGACGAGTATCAAGTATTTTCTAATCTTAGTCGTTGATTAGAGATTAGATCGGGGTTGTTGATTGTTCAACAAGAAAAGTATTAAAGGAAGGCTTGGGGTCAGTTGGAGAACACAAACAGAGTCTAAGAGATCAAATTATTCTGACGTAATAGTGCTTGGATGAAGATTAGATCTAAGTGATTTAGAGAAGCAGTGAGGGGCAGAAGCAGTAATTGGTCGGAGGACCAAGAGTACAAAGCAGAGCAAGGGTAGCAAAGATACAGAGGAGGTAGTGCAACCACTAGAGAGTGTGACGCATACCCTAGATAGGGTGACGCAAACCCTAGAGAGGGTGACACGAGCCCATGCAGGTCCCATGCAGGGGCAGCGTAGAGCCTTTGAGAGACAATCCAAAATTAGCCGGAAATCGGGGTTTCTAAGCCAACATGGCTGAAACTCGATTTCTGAGAGGCTGATCAGCATAGAGGAAGGGTGACACATTCCTCATCCATGCCCACGCAGGCTTACGCAATGGCAATGTAGAGACTACACAGAGCTAGCTAGGGTTTCACCCGTGACTGATCTGAATCAGTCGGGACTTGCAGAGTGAGGTAAAACTCACGTTTATTTCTAATTGTCGATGTTTTCTCTGTTGGGTCAGTCGGATTATGGCACCCTAGATGTACTCAAAACTGCTGCTTAATAATTAAAACCCTCATAACTGTTGCACCAATTTTCTTGCATTGGGTTTTTCAGAGGACATTTGTCCAAAAAATCTTATGTGTCCTTTATCTGAATGTGCTTATTCTTTAGTTTTTTATTTATATATTTGTGTAGGTTGTAGTGTATTTAATTTGATGTTTTACTCAATAATTCATAAAGTTAACTTGTTAAGTAAATCAAACAAGTAGGATAATTAAATCATATTTACTACAGTAGGGTTTTTGTTTAGTAGATTCAAAAAATTTCACATGGTATCAGAGTGATTGCAGATCAGGTGGAGCTGAAGCCATCAGCAGAAGATCGATGATTTTTTTCTACAGGAAAGGTGGTTGTCTCGAGTGACAACATAGATCCATGAAGAAGCACGGCAGGGTGACACAGTCACCAAAGGGGCTCACGCAGAGCCTGCGTCAGCCATCAAAGTAACACAAAAGCATGTGGCAGAGGCTTACACTGTCTTTGTTGGGGCTAGCGCAGAGGCTTTAAGCCTCAAATTTTCTGATTGTTGCGGCTGGAAGTGCAAATCATTTTCTTTAGTAGCGGCTGGTGGGGCAGTGTTTTTGTTTGTGCATAACAGTGTCTAGAAGGGTGTGAAAAAGTAAGGGAAGCAATCCCTCAACATATTTATCACCAAGAAATATGATATTTGATCAGCAGAGTGATTAGAGAGGGCTGATTCGACAACAGTTGGCGGAGGATTTCCAGGAGGGAAATCACTTGTTAGAGGGAGTGTATTTTCTAGAGGGTTTCTAGTGCCAAGAACCCCAGATCCGATTCTTTTGCTTAAAGCAACAACAGAAGAAGTGAGAAGAGTACCGTTTCGATAGATTTTGAGCAGAGATGGCCTCTCATGGATTGAGGGATCAAGACAGGTTAGATGGAGCATCTAAATTCGTCATCTGGAAGGTCGTAGTCCTGTCAGTCCTTGACGAATATCGCATCAAATATCATGCCGAGAAGGTTGTAGATGTTATTGTTGACACTGATTCGTTGAAGAAGTATGAGGAAAATCAAGCTAAAGCCAAGCACTTATTATGGATGGGGTGAAGGACCATGTGGTCCCGCACATTGTTGAGAAGAATACGACAAATGAAATGTGGACGACCTTGACCACATTGTATCAAGGAACTTTTGTCCAGAGGAAGATGCCTCTGGAGAATCAGCTACAACTATTTCAGATGCATAAGGGAGAGGAAATCGACCCCTTCCTCTTTAGATTGAAGGCAATTCAAGATCAGTTGGTTGCTATGGGGGCCACTCATAATGAGGGTCTTATGGTGAGGACTGCCCTGAATGCAGTGTTTGAAGTGTGGGAGACCTTTGTCCAAGGCATTTTGGGCAGAGTGACACTTCCAAATTGGGAGGAAATATGGGAAGCTCTTCGTCAAGAAGTGATCGGTAGAATGTCCAAGTTGGGTAGCAGCAACGGAGGAGCCAAGATCAAGAAGGAGGAGGAGGAAGATGTGGCTCTTACATCTAAGGGGCAACAAAAGTAGTGAGGGAAGAAGAAGAAAGGCCTTTCTAAGGTCCAGTGCTTCAGATGGACATTTATATAAATTATATAGAAACTCTATACCAATGGATTCAATTTGATCATGTAATGTACTAAAACAAGATATTGAATCCTTCCACTATATTTGCAGAATATGAAACATGATCGCTCAATCACATGCAAGTAAGAGAAATGAATTATCAATCACACAACACAAGATGTCCTTGGGGAAAGCATCTGCTCAAAACCCCTCTATCATATATTGCACATAGTCAAATAATCATGAAAAAATACAATGCTTTCTCACACCGAGAAAATCCTGCACTTTACCGATCGTCTCACCTTGATCCTGATCAAAACTGACTAGCAATTATCAGGAAAAATTGACCAACACTTAGCCAATTCGCAGCCCCTTATTAGCCCAGCCTTGCTCACACAATCCCTAGGAAATTAATCCCCATTAAATAGGATAATCAACCTTCCTTGATTGTGCAATCCATCATGAACCTTCCTCTGACTTTATAATTGCGCCTAGGCAATTTGCTAATAATACAACTGATAGTTAACTTCCCTTTAACATCTGTCTCAACTAGGTCGTCATCAGAATTGACATGCATGCAGCTATTGATAGTGAATCATCAGTTACTTGGCAGATCACTACTTGTGAATTAAATCTAATTTAATTCACTTGACCTCTCACTAGCTCATCACTCGGTTAGAACTGGTTAAATTGATTTTAACTCAATTAATTTGAGTTAAATGATTACACTTACACCACACTAGTGCATTAACTGCAGCTAGACCCTGAAAATAATAGAATCACCCTACATACCTCACATTTGACCTTCATCTCAAAATTCTTGAGCTAACTAAGTCTATCTCACTTAGTTAACTGATACAAGTTGTTATGAGATGAAATTACAATTTACTTTTAATTTAATTAAGGGATAATTAAATCAGATGCCTCACATGGTAGCCATTTCCGGGTGCCATTTTATGGATTTAATTTGTGGATGCCAATTTCACTGTTTCTTGTTGCAAATTTTAACAGCATTTCACCACTACTTGTCCTCATAAGAAGAAGGGCGAGGAATATTTGGATTCCATGGCTGCAGCAACTAAAGACGATGATGGCAGTGATGACGATGTGGCTATGAGTGCTCATGTGCCTCGAGACAAGAGGTGGAGCGACATAGATATGTAGTTCTCTTGAACTACAGATGTAGGGGCAGGATCCTTGAGGTGCCCAAACTCTTGGATCACATTCGAGCTATGGGAGCCCTTAATAACAGTAGCAGGATGACTGGAGTCATTTGGTGCGAAGGATTATGGAGACACATTGGCAAAGCTAGGATGTTGTAGAATGGAACAACCCAGAGCAAAGGCAGTAGTAGCGCAAAGGCTGATGGGATTTTAGCAGCGCAGAGGCAGTGCTTACGTAGTGCAGAGTGTAGGAATTATACAAACAATATGTATATCATGGATTCAATCGGGGAATGAAGGTAACATGCATGGTTAGGTTCTGGTGGCGCCGCTCTGCAACTACCGAAGGATGTTTGGCTCTTTCTGCTGGAGCCACTAAGAATTGAACCGTTTGATCTATTCGTTGGTCAATATTTGTAGCTGGAGTAGTTGGTTCTGCAACTCTCGGAGGTTTCTCTGCTCTTGCTATTGGAGACACTTAGCAATGATGTTGTTCAATGTGGAGATGGAAACACACGGGTGCAGGGTTTAGGTTTCGATGGAATACTACACTGACAGGGAAATCCCAAGTCATTTATAGGCACAGAGAATGATGGCGTTGCTCTACATCTGTCGAAGGTTGTTCTGCTCCTGCTGCTAGAGACACTAAGCAATGAGCAGTTGATATTTATGCTGGTAATTACGGTGTTGGTATCACACTGGTGCAGGTTTTTGGCATCGATGGAATACTACTTTGATAGGTTATAATTTGAATGATTGACTTGATGGTGGCGAGCAGGAACTCAAGATATTTGAATGACGGAGAGCGGGAACCTCCGAGAGCACGAAATATGCAAGGCCTGCTACAGAGGAATGATGCAAAGGATTTTTTTGGTCCTTCGATATTCTTTGTGGGATTACACGGAGTGGCAGCCGATGGAGGAGTTTTATCTTCAGGTCACCTAGGGGCCCTTGTTATGAAGGTAAATCCTCTCTGTAGACAGAGACGATCCCTCTAGCCCTAGAGTGGGTCTAGTAACAAAGGGAAAAACTAGAGTGTAGGTTCCTAATTCATGAATGAAACAAACGAGGTAAATCAACCTACCTAGAGTCCAATGCTATTGTCATGGCTGTTGTAGTGGTGGCCTCTCGATTCATGTCTTGGCGGGTCACGATCCTTCCACATTGATGCTTGGATACCTGCACAAGATCAACAAACAAGAGCAGCATACGAAACAAAAATCTCATCCATAACTACTAACCAGTCAAGGAGGGCTAAGAATATTGCATCAAATAAAATACATCAACACAAAATGGGAACCATACAATAGTTATACATGTGTATTGATAGAAGAAAGAGTTGCAACCAAGCCTTGACGTCGCGACCTCCTTTAGCGGGGTTCAGTCGAAGCGCATCTCAATGAATGTCAAGGAATTCGGACGGGATGAAGACACAAGCCTAAGCTCTCTCAATAAGGGGTCTCTTCCGTTCTATCTTTTCTAGCAAAGTGAATAGAAATCTCTTCAACATTTCTGCAACAATATGTTCAGTTCAGCTAGAACATCAATGGCAGATGGCTATATTTATAGAGGGAGAGGAGGAGGTTGGAATCCCTACTATGGTGGAAAGGAGGCTTTATCCCTTGGGAGGTTTCCCCAAAAGGTGCAAACAAGAGGCCAAAGGAGGAAGGCTGTGGTTATTCAGTCGAACCACTCCCTATGACTCGCCCATGAAGTTGTTATGATGGAAAGTTCGCCTCTATTTTTTTTTAAAATTCCATAAACATATTGGCGCTGGTAGCTAACTGAGACAGAGCACCAACTGGTGTGGGGACCAGTGTTAATCTTCCTCATCGACGCGAGGGCATAATGGGCTACCAGCGCCAAGGCAAAAACAGGTGTTTCTGATGGTCTGTTCAGGAAATTATCAATAGAAGGATTATTGTACTCATGGCAATGGATGCAGTGATGGTATTTGCAAGGCATGACACTTTATTTTGGTCACATAAATAAGCCTCCAATGTTTGGGATGGGGATCGCAAGGACAGTGACAAAATGCTCTGTTACAACCCTGGATCAGTTTTTTTATGCTGGGGAGTGGGTCATCGGAGGAGGAATTTTTGGGCTCTTTGGCTGGTCATATCGGCTGTGTTGAGCAGCGAGGCTTCCCTAGCCCTAGTGGTGAAGGGGGAAAGGGCGCGGGACATAGCAGTGTCTTGGAAGGGAAAGATCCCAAGTGGGGAAGTGGCAGATGAAGTTGGAAAAGATGGATTAAATCAAAGAAGGTGGAATTCAACTATGTGCTAGGGGAAGACATAGGTTGGGCGCAGGTGCTCCAGATGTCCAACAAGACCTTAGTGGGAATGGTTGTGGGGAGGAATTTTGCTTTTAAGATTGTGGTTCTATGGGTAGAAGTAAACTGGAAGGAAGCTATTGGTTATGTGCCGGAGGTTGTGACTCTCACGTGAGGATGGTTTGCCTTAAAGGTGTTGCAAGTAGAGCATTCGTTGTGGGTGTTACATAGGAACTAGGCTTTGGATCATACTCCTATGCTCCTTAAGCCATGGCATCCTCTTTTTGATGCTGGTAGGGAGAGGGTGGATTCAGTTCCTTTGTGGGTGCGATTACCTGCTTTACCTCTTCACTACTGGAATAAGGAACACTTCCGCAGCATTGGGAATATCCTCGGGACCTTCCATTAGGGGAATTTTGAGGTCTAAAATGGGCCTCCTAAGGAAACTATAAAATAATAGTGGAAATAATAAAACAATATTAGATTACATCATCAAATTTTATAGGGAAAAAAGAAAGAACTATTTTTTCAACTTATCTCCCTATGGGTTTACTCAAATTTTAAGTTGAAACACTCTTTGGATGTAGAATTTGATTCCTCATCCAAGGAGTACCATGTTGCATACTTTTGATGGACTCTTCTTCACAAAAAAATGATAAATACATGAAAAACGTGATTGCAATCACGTTTTTTCATGTATTTCTCAATTTTCATGTAGTAGGGTCCATCGAAAGTATGTAACATTGGTGCTCCTTGCATGAGGAATTAAATTTTGCATCCAACGAGTACTCCCACTTGAAATTTGAGTAAAACCTTAGGGAGATAAGTTGAAAATATGAGTTGAAAAAGTAGCTTTATTATTTTATTATTATTATTATTTTTTAATATTTTTGCTTTTTACTCCAAAAGTGGTGAATCATCCCCCATGGTTGACATCATCATCTTGAATCTTATTGGTTCTTATAAATTTTATTTTGGTTGTACATTTTTCTTAGGAGGCCCATTTTAGACCTCAAAAATCCCCTAATGCTTGAAGCTGACCTTTTCTTTCTGGAGACTAATCAAAGATAGGTGGCTCGGATTCTGGTCAAAATAAATGTCAGATAAGGTTTTGCGGAAGCTATGAAAATCATTTGGGGGCCTTATGTGATAAAGCAGGTGCTGGATTATGAAAATGTGTCATTTAGGTGCAGAAAATGTCTTGCCTATGGTCATCCTGCCTCAGATTGGAGGCTCCCTTTCCACTCATCAAATATTTGGTGCTTTCGAAGGAGTGATAAGGAGAAGGGCATGGAAGAGGAAGGTTCGGGCTTTCCCTTTACTCACCCTTCGTCTTCTCAAGAACCCAGCAGCGATCCGGTAAGTGAAGAGGTGGAAATCAGCAGTCAAGAGGAGGAAGTTGTGGCCTCTCAGCCGACAGTGGATAATGGAATGTTGATGGTAGGTCAGAATTTGCTGGGGTCCCCTTTCCTGGGCTCTTCCTCTACCCCCCTCTCTTCGTCCATAAACTTTTATCTCAATAATTTTTTCCTCTCGGGGTTGGATTGGGTAGAGGGTCTAAAGCATTTATCCTTTTCCTCCCTACTCCCTCAATCTTCCACTTCCCTTCCTGTCTCTCCCGCAACCTCTATGGAGGGCCTCCCACTCAATTTGGATCCTGATCCCTACGTAGAAGATCTGGACCCAAATATTTCAACGTCGGATTCCTCGAATTTTGGATATTTTCTGTGGTCAAGTGGGAAAAAAACTTATGGTGGGTTGGGAAAGGGGAGGGCCCCGACCTCAAAAGGAAGACCCAGGAAATCCTATCTGGCTAAGGCTCAGTGTCGGGCTAAATTGGATCTTCAAAATGGGAAACAACTTTCTATTGAATGGGCGCTTAGAGCAAATCAAGCCCAACGAAATGGTTGTAGATGAATATTATGTCATTTAACTGTCGGGGTTTGGCTAGTACCCATAAAAGATCAACAATTATGAGGGTGATTACTATTGAACATCTGGACATCATTCTATTGCAAGAGACCTTAGGAGTAGGAGATGTTGTCAAAGCTAGATTGGAAAGTTGGTCTCTGGGGTGGATTTTTGAAACTCTGGATGTCAGAGGCCATTTAGGTGGGCTAGTAGTGGGGTGGAACGAAAGATCGGTTAAGTCCTTGAATTATTGGGGCATGGAGTCGGTTCTTGGTCTAAATTTCTTGGCGTTGGAGTTAGGTGAATCGTTCTCCATTTTTAATATCTATGGCCTGTATCTTAATAGGATCCAGTTCTAGGATTCTCTTCTCAGTAACCCTTTGATCAACGGGGACTCGGTGATCCTCGGTGGTGATCTCAATTTCTCATTGGGCCAGTCTGAGGTCTAGGGGCCTCATGCACAAGTTGATTCTTTTACTGGTTACTTTACACAGAAACTGGAGGAGAAGAATTTGCTTGATATTGAGCCCATCAAGCTCAAACCTACCTGGAAGAATAATAGATGCGGTGAAGGCAGAGTTGCGAAGCAGCTTGATCATTTTTTGGTGGTTGATCAAGTTGTGGATAGGATTCTTCAATTCAGACAGTGGGTTGGCAGTGGAGGCACCTCGGATCACTTTCCCATATTTTTGGAGATTAAAAAAGGGCCTCTTAAGCCCTTGATCCCTTTAAAGTTCAATAAGATCTGGCTCAAGGACGAGTCTTCAAGCTTTTAGTTCACTCCAGGTGGACTCTTTTCAGCCGTCTAATCCTCGTTCTGTAGCATTCCAGTTCGCTAATAATTTCAAGAGGCTCAAGAGTGCCATCTCGGAGTGGGTTGTGGCTAAGAGGCAGAGGGAGGACATAGAATTGAAGCAGCTGGAAGAAGACCTTCTCTAGATTTATGAAGGGGATGGAGGGGGTCTTATAAGTCAAGAGGCAAAGGACTCACTGGTTTTTTTGGAAGGGAGAAGGAACACCCTCCTTTTGGAGAAGGAGGAGTCTTGGAGACTAAAGAGCAGAGCTACTTGGTTGGAACGTGGATACGATAATAAAAATATTTTTCACGCTTATGCTAAAGGAAGGAAGGAAAATGATACTATTTGGAGCTTGACTGATGATCAAGGAACTGAACATACTTATTTTGAGGCAAAGGCGAAGCTGTGGGTTGACCACTTCAAGGCTCTTTTTAAAGCTACAATACAGGCCTCCATTGCGGAAGTCATTAGAGTTTCTCAGATGTTTCCACAGTTTGTGGAGGAGGAAGACAAAAAGACTTTGATGGAAGAGGTGTCGGAGGATGAACTGAAGGCTATGCTCCAAAGCTTTCAAAAATACAAGAGTCCTGGGCCAGATGGCTAGGCTATCAAAATATTTTTGGATCTTTTTGACTTGCTTGGCGAGGTTTTACTGAAAGTGGTTGAAGATATCAGAGCCTCTGGGTGGCTTCCAACTAGTTTTAACTCTTCCTTCATTGCTCTTATTCCGAAAGTTGAGAATCCTCTTTCCCTTAATGATTTCAGGCCTATCTCACTCTGCAACTGCATTTATAAGGTGGTAGCTAAGGTCATCACCAAAAGACTCAAGAGCATCCTTTCAGCTCATATCTCAGGTGAACAGTTTGGCTTCTTGGAGGGCCGAAAAATTCATGAGGCCATTGGGGTAGCTCAGGAAGGCATTCATAGTTTGAAAACAAAGAACGTCAAAGGGGCAGCCTTGAAAATTGACCTCTCCAAAGCCTATGATAAGGTAAGTTGGTTGTATATTCGTATGCTCTTGACTCATCTTGGTTTTGGTATTGGATTTATTAGGTGGATTATGAGTTGTATTACCATTGTTTCTTTTTTTGTTTTGATTAATAGGGCGGCCTCCCATTTCTTTCATGTTGAAAGAGGGCTTCGCCAAGGCTGCCCTTTGTCTCCTTTGTTGTTCTTGTTGGTAGCGGAGGGTCTGAGCAGGGCTCTCATGGAGGCCAAGAGAAAGGGGACCCTGAAGGGCATTCAGATCTCCCCAAATCTATTTATAACACACCTCCTCTTCGTGGATGATGTCCTAATTTATGTTCTGGCTCTATGAGGGATGCTCATACACTAAGGGGGATTTTGGACCTGTTTTCCAAGGCTACTAGTATGGAGGTGAATGCTGGTAATTCTTCCCTTACCACCCATTTATTAAGGGCCAAGGAGAGGCTTGAAATCATTCGGATCTTTCATTTTAATCCCTCAGGGTTAAATGATGTCCTGAAATACTTGGGTTTTCATTTAAAACCAAATGACTACAAAAAACAAGATTGGAAGTGGCTCTTGGAAAAGCTGGAAAAGAGGTTAAAAGTGTGGAGCCACAAATGGCTTTCAGGTGTTGGGAGGTTGGTTTTGGTAAAGTCGGTGTTGGATGCAATTCCTGTGTATTGGATGTCTCTTTCATGGATTCCTAAAGGCACCCTCGAAGCTGCTCACCGAGTCTGCTTCAAATTTATTTAGAGTGGGAAGAATGAGTACCAGGTGACCCCTTGGGTTAGATGGGAAAGATTTGTGGTGCCCAAAGGGCTGGGGGGCTGGGGCCTTAAGAATATCTTCCTTTATTCTCAGGCCCTTGCTGTAAAGGGTGGGTAGAGATAAATCAATTCAGTTAGTCTTTGGACCAAGGTGATTGCACAGAAATATCTAGAACCTAATTCCATTGAATATTGGATTAGAAATCTAAGGAAGTCACATGCAGGAGGGTCGATGATTTGGAAGGCAGTGGTAAAGTCTTTTCATATTATGGATTCTAATTTGGCCTTGAATGTGGGCAATGGCAGGAGGTTAAAAGTGGGAGAGGACCCGTGGATGGGTAGTGTTCAACAACACATACTTTTGGGGCGTACGATTTAGGCTTTGAGGTAGAGGGGGATAATATTTCTCTTCCATCTTGTTGATCTGGTTCAAAGACAACCTTGGGTTCATACTGAGAGGGATTCCGATTTGTACATTAGAGAATTACACCTTGCGCATATTCAGCTTCGGGAGAGGGATGATGAAATTATGTGGGATTTCGATCCTTCGAGGATCTATACTCCCAAGGCTGGCTACTTAAAGTTGAATGTTGTTGGGGTTTAAAGGGAAGAAATTTTGTGGAGGAGGAAACTGTGGAAGCTCAAATGCCCTCCTAAGAATCACCTCTTAATGTGGTGTGTATTGGAAAACAAGGCCCCTACTTGGGAAAATTTGCATAAAAGGAGCTTTCAGGGGCCCGACTGGTGTGTCCTATGCAAATCCATGGTGGAATCTGGTACTCATCATTTTATCACATGTCCTTATATCAAAGACATGTGGAAGGAATGCTCGAGGCTATTGGGATTTCCCTGCTGATGGGAGGGTATTTCAGTGACTCAGGCTTGGGAGTCTTGGTGCACCTCTTCTACTGAAGCTTCTCACAAATCTCTGCCTCTTCTTGTTATTTGGGGTTGCTGGCTGGCTCGAAATAATCTGATTTTCGATGAGAAAGCCTATACTCCTGAAATCACTGGTGCTCTGACTGTTGGTTATTTGCTGCACTTCCTCATCATTTTCATGCTGCTAATCAAAGGGAGGTATTGGATCTGGAGATCGATAGGGAGATCCCTTGGGGATTTTTTGATGGGGTAGTGAGGAATAATGCTTATGGGGATGGAGCTTTCCTTTTTCTATCTGTTTCTCATTTATTTGAGATATCTATCGGCCTTGGGGAGGGCTCAAACAACCATGTTGAGTAGTTGAGTCTCAAGCTTCTTCCCATATTTGTTGTAGAAAAAGGTTTTCGGAGTTTCAATATCTATGGGGACTCCATGAACGTTATCAATTGGACAAGGGGTATTCAGCAATGAAAAAATCTTGCACTTGCCAATCTGTTAACTTCAATTAGGGAGATCATTCTCAGTCTTGACTCTTTCTCATGCCGACATGTCTACAGGGAAAACAATGAGAAGGCAAATCGAGCCTCTAAGGAGGGGTTGTAGATGGCAGTGAGGATCTGGAAGGTGAAAAAGGTAAGGGATGAATGCACTCTGGAATACTTTCACAGGCCTCTCTATGTTTGAGTAGGTTGACTCCTCGTCCGTCTATTTCCTGAATTAGATGTGTCATGGGCTCTCTAAGGCGCATTGGGTTTTGCTATTGTCATCTGCTGACTTATTGCTGTAGTTTCAAAACTGCTGTTGGGCCAGTCATATCACAACTCTGCGTAAAATTCACCCTCTATCTATTGTTATAAACCCAATGCGATGGTTTTTTATTTATTTGGACTGGCGATCACATTTTTCTGCCATCCCATTTAATTCTACATATGGACTGTATGTTTCTCTGATATGAGTTGTAACATTTTGGCCGACCAATCATTACTTGTTTGGTGATTTTTGGACGATCAATCACTACTTGTTTGGTGAGTAGATCTACATCTCTTATCCACAGTGCCTGTAGACCTTTTTTGTTTATGCAACTGATCCTAGTATGGGTATCAAAACATAGTTATGTGTTTTTGTCTAAATGTAATGGGTGTAGATCTACCATTCTTATCCACAGTGCCTATAGATTTTCATGCCTCTACAAACAATCTTAGTATTGATTGTAGAACACAGTTATGTGCTTCCTTCTGAATGTAATTTTGTTCTCGACTGATGAAATAAAATTACGCTTTTTTCTGGGGAAAAAAAATAATGGATTCAATCTGATCTAACAATGTACTAAAGCTAGATATTGAATCGCTTCTACAAATCAATTGCGGAAATTAAACACAATCGCCAATCACATGAAGCAAAGAAGAATCAATCAAACCACAACACAGATAATTTCCCGAGGAGAGCTTGCTGCTCAAAACCCCACTATCTTCTATTGTATATTCAGCATAGATACATGAAACAATTACAATACATTGTTCTCACAAGAGTCTCTTGTACTCAGCTAATTGTCTCACACTATCCTGGACAAAACTGACCAACACTTAGCCAATTCTCAGCCTCTAAACAACTTTCCTTGCTTGCGCAATCCCTATTCTTTAGGAATTTTGGCCTTCCTAAATTGCGCAAGGATCATGGGAAATCCAATGAGTGTTTGGTTGTATGGGTGCAACCCAATAATCCTACAACTGATAGTTAACATTCCTTTCACCTATATCTCAATTGGGTCTCCACTGGAACTGACATGCATGTAGCTATTAATAGTAAATCATCAGTTGCATGTTAGATCACTGATTGTGAATTAAATAATATTTAATTCACTTAATCTCTCACTAGTGCAACAAACAGTTACAACTAGCACAACTGACTTTAACTCACTTAACTGAGTTAACTGATTACACATGCATTAAACTAATGCACCAACTGCACTTCGAACTCTGTTACAAATAGAATTACTCTGCATGCCTCACCAACTACCCTCAACTCGAAATTCATGAGCTAACTGAGTTTATCACACTCAGTTAACCATTACAAGTGACTATGAGATAAGATTACATTTTATTGTCCATTTTAATTAACGAAAAATTAAAATAGACACTACACCAAATTTATCCCACACCAGTGTAGGTGCTGCTAAGACCTCCTGGTCCCACACTAGTGTAGGTGCTACATTTTCTTGTTGGAATTCAACACTCCCTCTCAACGAGAAAGGGATTATCCTTCACCCCGATCCGACCTCTATGGTATTTGAATTTTCTCCTGGTGAGCGCCTTCGTTAGAATATTTGCATCCTGATCTTCAGTGGGAATGTACTGAAGTAACATTATGCGCCTCTACACACAATATTTGAGATGGTGGTACTTGGTGTCTATGTGCTTGGACCTATCATGAAACACAGGAATAACCGAGAGTTTAATGCAACTCTAGTTATCACAATGTATCATTGTTGGATCCATCTAAGAACCAAACAAACCAACCAGGATATTTTTCATCTAGATGGCCTCACATGCAGCTTGACTTGCTGCCATGTACTATGCCTCCGCTGAACTGAGTGCCACAGATTGCTGCTTCCTGTTGCACCAAGAAACTGTTGTCGATCCTATGCTGAAGATCCCTCCTGATGTGCTCTTTCTGTCTAATGGATTTCCTGCCCAATCTGCATCCATGAAGCCTTGAAGCTTCACTCCATTTGTCTGTCTATACCATAATCCATACTCTGTAGTGCCCCGAAGATATCTCAAGACATGCTTCCCTGCCTTCCAAAAGATTTTTCTCGACTTAACCATAGCTTGAATCAGTCGGTTAACTGCGTAGCAAACGTCTAGTCTAGTGTTCACCAAGTACATCAGTGAACCTACTAGCTTCCTGTAAACAGTAGCATCCAATACTTGTCCTGAAGTAGCATCCTCTTTCCTCCAATTTCCTGGAAGAGGAGTGTCCATGGGTTTACAACTCTCCATCTAAAACTTACCCAATATCTCTTTTGCATACTTGCCTTGAGAAACAAAAAGTTCACCATCCCGCTGCCATATTTCCAAACCAAGGAAATAATGAAGGAGTCCCGTGTACTTCATTTTGAACTCCCTTGCAAGATCCTCCTTGCATGAGTGTATCAGCTGCTCATCACCTGTCAAAATTAGATCATCAACATAAAGTATGATAATCAAGAGCTTACCATCAACCACAATTTGGTATAGGTTTGCATTTGCTTCACTTTTGGTGAAGCCCAACCCGGTGAAATAACTGTCAATCCGAGTGTACCAAGCACGAGGTGCTTGCTTCAGCCCATACAATGCTCTCTTGAGTTGACACACATGTGAATCACTGTCAAAGATCTTGAAACCTTTTGGCTTCTATATGTACACTTCTTCCTCAATAACTCCATTGAGAAACACATTTTTCACATTCATATGATGAATGCGCCACCCCATCTTCGCCGAGAGTGCAAGGATAGATCTAATGGAAGAGTACCTCATGACCGGTGTGAAAGTCTCATCATAGTCGATCCCCTCAATCTGTGAGAATACTCGCACCAAAAATCTGGCCTTGTGCTTCTCCACACTCCCATTAGCAGCTTGCTTTACCTTATAGATCCATCTAGATCCAACCACTGATTTACTGAACGGTCTTGGGAAAATCTCCCATGTATTTTTCTTGACAATGGAGTCATAATCCTCCACCATTGCATCAACCCAAATTGGTTGCTGCACTGCCTCCTTAAAGGAAGATGGTTTTGTCACAATACACTTGCTCATGAGAGCCATGTATCTAATAAACTTGTGTGGAGATTGTCTCTGTTTGCGCAGTGAAGTAGGGGCTCCTACATTCTCTGCTACATCAAGCCTCAATCTATCAGCTTCTGTGGTGCGCCTTCTACCATTTCTGGTGGATGGCTTTGCATGAGTGTTTTCTGCCACTCCTTGATCCTCCGCATGTGGTTTCTCCACATCTTGAGGTTCATCCTTTGGAACTAAGAGTTCCTCCTGTGCATGCAAATCCAGCTCCCTCTCAAGGGACAATCGCATGGCTTTCTCCTCATCGAATTTTATATCCCATCGCATAACATTCATTATGTTGTTTGGAAAATACACCCGATATTTGTGGGGAGTATCAGTGTACCCCAGAAGAATCCCAATTTCAGTTGTTGGTTCCAGCTTCTTCCTGGCGTCTTTAGTCACATGCACATAAACAGATGAGCCAAAAATCTTAAAATGTGAAACATCGGGTTTCTTACTAGTAAAAGCCTCTTCTGGTGTACTCATGCCAAGTATCCTATGAGGACAACAATTTTTCAAAAATACCGTTGTGTTGCATGCCTTCGCCCACAGATGCGACGATAGGACCTGATCATGCAACATCACTCTTGACGCACCCACAATTGTTATGTTCTTTCTCTCTACGACTCCATTCTGCTGTGGGTTATGAGGTGCAATCAGTTCTCTCTGAATTCCTTCTTTGCTACAGAAGTTATTGAATTCATTGGAGATGTACTCACCACCATTGTTGCTCCTAAGAGCCTTTACATGATTCCCCGTGTCTTTCTCCACCAGTGCTTTGAACTCAAGAAACTTTGAGAACGTCTGATATTTCTTTTGCATGAAGTAGATCCAACACTTCCGAGAAAATTCATCAACAAATATCACATAGTACTTATTCTTTGTTTTTGAAGCAACAGAGAATGCTCCAGACACGTCTGGGTGAACTCTCTCAAGGATCCCCGAGGCTTGGTTCTCCTTCTCATGAAAGGTGGCCTTTACATTTTTTCCCATAGTACATCCCTTGCATGTGTCTACTGCGCAAGTGTACCCTTGGGAAGACCTGTAGGAATCTGATGCATGACTTTTAAGGCTCCATGGTGAAGATGGCCCAATCTCCTGTGCCATAACTCACCCTCATCTCGGCTTACCACTTTGTTCGCCTTACCCATCAATGTTGTGCAACCATCTACATCAAGTTTATAGAGATTATTAACTCGAATCCCAATCTTCTTGGATTTTCTTGTTGTTTTGTGTCACAGGAAAGCTTTTCCTTCACTGAAAACAAAATCATATCCTCTATCCTCCAACATTGCAACAGAGACTAAATTTTTCTTCAATCCTAGGACATGCATTACATATTTTAATTGAAAGGAAGTTCACCTGAACAGTTTTCGAAGGTAATGGTACCCACATCGTAGCTCTATACCGCCTGGCCATCGCCATTTCGATATGCATCTCGAGATCCTTCTCCTCCAAGCTACCGAAAGAGTTTTTCTCCGCCATGTGAGGATGCACCACTATCCAAATACTACACTCATCCCATTACACTTGACACCATGCATAATGAGTGAAGCCTGTGCCCAAAACAAAGCCAAAGCCTCACCACTCGTGCATCCCGAAGCCTTCTTGTTCTTCTTCTTCAGGACAACAGTACACCCCATTACACTTGACACCATGCATGTAATGAGCGAGAAGTCAGGCTCAAATTGCAAAGCCAAAGCCTCACCAGCTGCAGATCCTGAAGCCTTCTTGTTCTTCTTCTTTTGTGGACAGTTAGTGGCATAATTCCCATGCTCATGACAGTGAAAACACTTCACTCTGGACATGTCGTGCTTCTTGCCATCTTTACCGTACTCAGATTTGGAATGGAATTTCTTTCCTTTCCCCTTCTTCGCCTTGGAAACCAAAGCACAATCTTTTTCATCTTCATTCTTAGATGAAGATCCATCTCTAGTATTTTGTCTGAACTCTTCTTGCACCAAATCCGACCAAAGTCGTTCCCAATCTGGCAGCTTTTCCCTTCCATTGACAGAGTCCCGATAACTATGCCAAATCTTGGGAAGTCCTACAAGAGCTAGGCTCACCAAATCATCATCAACGACAATAATGCTAGTGCTCCCAAGCTTATCTCGACATTGGACAAATTTTTTTAAATTTTTTGGCATGGAGTCGCCATTCTCCATTTTGATCTTCCTGAGTTTATCTTTCAGTGCCAATTTCCTATAGTCACTGTTACTCTGAAATAGATTTTTCAAATCTTTCCACATTGCATATTGTGTGGCTTTACCATGGAGACTTGAGACAATGTGGTCTCGTACTCCCTCTAGTAAGATCTTCCTCACCTTTGAAAATTTCTTTTGCTATGCATCAAGCTTTGCAACATCTATCACAGCGAGTTTGGGAACATCATTATCAATGAATTCCTCAATTCATTGTCTTCCAGTTATGCCTCCATCTTGTCTTTCCAAGCAATATAGTTAGAGCTTCTCTCGAGTGTATACTCCAATCTCAAGCCATTGAAATCCATTTCGATCCTGAATCACTTGTAGCACCAAGAAAGTCTTCTGCAAATTTGAATTCTATTCAGTTACAAACTCAACTCCTCCTCCACTATTGTGATTTCCTGTGCTCTGATACCATGTAGAAATTATAAAAACAATATGTATATCATGGCTTCAATCTGATCTAACAATGTACTAAAGCTAGATACTGAATTGTTTCTACAAATCAATTTCAGAAATTAAACACAATCACCAATCACATGAAGCAAAGAAGAATCAATCAAACCACAACACAGATAATTTCCCGGGGAAATCTTGCTGCTCAAAACCCCACTATATTCTATTGTATATTCAGCATGGATACATGAAACAATTACAATACACTCTTCTCACAAGAGTCTCCTGTACTCAGCTAATTGTCTCACACTTCCTGGACAAAATTGACCAACACTTAGTCAATTCTTAGCCTCTAAACAACCTGCCTTGCTTGCGTAATTCTTGATGAATGCAATCCCTATTCTTTAGGAATTTTGGCCTTCCTGAACTGCGCAAGGATCATGGGCAATCCAATGAGTGTTTGGTTGCATGGGTGCAACCCAATAATCCTACAACTGATAGTTAACATCCCTTTCACCTATATCTCAACTGGGTCTCCACTAGAAATGACATGCATGTAGCTAATAATAGTAAATCATTAGTTGCATGTTAGATCACTCATTGTGAATTAAATAATATTTAATTCACTCGATCTCTCACTAGTGAAACAAACAGTTACAACTAACACAATTGACTTTAACTCACTTAACTTAGTTAACTGATTACACATGCATTAAACTAATGCACCAACTACATTTCAAACTCTGTTACAACTAGAATTACTCTGCATGCCTCACTAACTACCCTCAACTCGAAATTCATGAGCTAATTGAGTTTATCACACTCAGTTAACTATTAGAAGTGATTATGTGATAAGATTACATTTTATTGTCCATTTTAATTAAGGAAAAATTAAAATAGACACTGCATCAAATTTAGCCCACACCAGTTTAGGTGCTGCTAAGACCTCCTGGTCCAACACTAGTGTAGGTGCTACTTGGACCTCCTAGTCCCACACTAGTGTAGGTGCTGCTTGGACCTCCTAGTCCCACACTAGTGTAGGTGTTGCAATTTCTTTTTGGACTTGAACATGGAGAAGCAACAACACAGAGGCACCAGAGGGTCAGTGCAGATTAGCAGTAGAGGGCGTTTCAGATTGAGATGCAGCCAAACTGACTTGTTTGTAAGGATTTTTGGGTGATTTCCTTCAATTGATTACTTCTCAGCAACTGAGTTTTAGTGCAACAGTTAGTAGTGGAAGTGCTATGGGCAGCATGATGCAACATTTGAGAGGGAGCCGCAGTACAAATGAGGCAATGAATATGGCAGAGTCATGGGTAGCAGTACAAAAGGCAGCAACGTAATGGATGAGGCGTAGCAATCGAGCATTAGTAGCACAGTGGATCAATGTCATGGATTAGAGTAATGCTTCTTGATTGAATTATTGCTAAAGCACATTCCTCGCTAAGCAGGAGTGCTAATTTTTGGGTAGCATCGGATGTGCTCTAGCTCTGAAACTTTGTGGAGGGGCTAGAACACATGAGATCTCCAAGACCTAGAAATTGTTTGGATAAATTCCACCCAAAACTTAATTAATTCCAATAATTAATTATTCTAATGGGGACCGATGTCGTGGATCAGAGTAATGCTTCTAGATTTAAGTATTGCTAGAGCACATTCCTCATTAAGAGGGAGTGTTGATTTTTGGGTAGCATTGGATGTGCTCTAGCTCCAAAACTTTGTGGAGGGGGTAGAACACATGAGATCTCCAAGACCCATAAATCGTTTGGAGAAATTCCACCCGGAACTTTAATTATTTTAATGGAGTCCCTAAGTCTAACGTAGGGAAATTAAATAATTAAAGGGAATTAATTTAAACATGTGGGTGAGAATGTTTTAAGTGATGATGATCAAGTCTTTTCTAATATTAGCTCTTGATTGGAGATTAGATCATGATTGTTGATTTTTCAACGAGAGATGTATTAAAGGAAGGCTTGGGGTCAATTGGAGAACATATACGGAGTCTAAGAGATCGAATTATTCTGACGGAGCAGTGTTGGGACGAAGATCAGATCTGAGTGATTCAGAGAAGCAATGAGGGGAAAATGCAGTGATTGGTTGGAGGATCAAGAGTACAAAGAAGATAAAGGGAAGTAGAGACACAAAGGAGGTAGCGCAGCCACTAGAGAGTGTGACAGCAGACCCTAGAGAGGGTGACGCGGGACCACGCAGGGGCAGCGCAGAGCCTTCGAGAGATATTCCAAATTTTGTCGGGAATCAAGGTTTCTAAGCCAACAGGGCTGAAACTCGATTTTTGAGAAGCTGATCGGCGTAGAGGAAGGGTGACGTAGTCCTTTATCCAGGCCCATACAGGCTCACGCAGTGGCAACATAGAGATTACGCAGAGCTAGCTGGGGTTTCATTAGTGACTGATCCAGATCAGTCGGGACTTGCAGAGTGAGGTAAAACTCACATTTATTTTTGATTGTCGAGGTTTTCTTTGTTGGGTGAGCTGGATTATGGCACCCTATATGTACCCATAACTACTTCTTGATAATAAAAACCTTCATAATTGTTGCATCGTTTTTCCCACATTGGGTTTTTCCAGGGACATTTGTCTGAAAAATCTTGTGTGTCCTTTGGATCAATGTGCTTATTCTTCAGTTTCTGATCTGTATAGTTGTGTTGGCTGCAGTGTATTTACTTTGATGTTTTATTGAATAATTCAGAAAAAATGAGTTGTTAAGTAAATCAAACAAGTAGGAGAAGTAAATCAGATTTACTGCAGTAGGGTTTCTGTTTAGTAGATTCAGAAATTTTCATATGAAGTCCCAATTATACCATATTGGGCATGAAGAGGGCCAATGGATCCATTAACATTACTTCTAATTGAAGCAAGGGTAGTAACATGTAAGATTGCACCACTAAATTTTTAAAACAAGTCGTTGTGTTGGGTGCATCTCCCAATAACCTCGATGCGCTCCTCAAGTATATAAGAGGTCTACATAGTCATTTAAGGTGGAAAGTGATGCTCTTTAAACCTAATACAATTGATAAGGCATGCGTGTAAGAATGATATATGGAGAATATGGGTAAGGATAAAGGGAAACTAAGGGGTTCCAAGTAGAAACTCACCAAGATGCTTCCACTGAGGGAGAGAAGAAGTGGAAAAGAAAGGAGAAGAATACTACAATCACTGCATATTAATGTAAGCATCCAAACAACTAGTGCAACTATTGTAATTGATAGACACACGAAATATAAGTGTTGGAAGCTACACCCATGGTTTAATCCAATATTTGCAAGAAGAATGCCAAGAAGAGGAACATGATAGTCATGGGTTTAGGAAACTCGGTACAAAACAATTTAAAAGTATATTAAAAAATTGTGTTTATCACAATGCAAATGAAGGTTAATTTGAGTAGCCATAATCCCAATGAAGAGAAGGACTATACTAAACTCTTCCATATTAATATCTAGGTAAATAAGACAAAGGTGGATGACCTATTTGATTATTGTTCAAAAGGCAACCTTATTACAATTTATTTGATCAATGAGGTTAGATTGGAAGTTCATGGCCATTATCACCCATATTCATTAGGATGGGTAAATAAGGATGCAAAGCTTAGGGCCATTAAGCAACAAAAGATCAAATTTGCTGTAAGTGAAAACTAGGTTTATGAAGTGAGGGTAGATGTAGTACCACATGGTGTGTGTAGTGTAGTGTTTGGAATCCTCTACATGTACATGAGGGATAGAATCATCATGAGGAAAGCAACTAGTACTGCCCAATAAATGATTGTAAGTCCTTCATCATTAATGCACACAAAGATAGATCCAAGATATATCTATTAAGTGCTAACCAGGTGATATGAAATGGATCTAAGAAAATATAATGACTACAAGACCTAATACCCACAAATAATTTGACAGTTAATGAGGGTTGAAGAACAAGAAAAGACATTGAAACCATTCAAAGAGAAAGAAAATAAAGAAAAAAATGATCTACGGTGGATCATTATATAATTTTTCATCTATCTTGGTTCTTATTGGGTGGAAAATTTGAAGGAATTGGCTTGTTAGGCCTATTTTAGCAACAAGTTCTTGTTTGGAAATTTAGTGGCTGAAGTCTTAAGCATATTATAGGCATCAAATGGTATTTTTTGGAGTCAAAACATTGTTTTTTTTTTTACAAAGTCGGATGCTATTTGTATTCAAAAAAAGATATAGGAGAAGCTGAGCTCTGTTGTTACATGGAAATGAAGATGGGAAGTAGAGCAGGGGAATACTACATTTAGAACAAAATCCCTGTTGCTTCCATCGATTTTAACAATATGAAATACTGAACTAGTATAAACTCGAACAAACTGAAATAGTAATAGGCAACATTTGCACTTCATGCTTAATCAATATATATGTGATGGATTTGGCGTGCTATGGATTCTTCTGGCTTGCCTTCTGCATCCATAGTTCTTGCATTTGCTGAGCTGGTACTTGGTGCATTATTTTTTTCTAGAATTTACTTCAAAATATCAACAGATTATTTGATATGCTCACAAGTGTTTGAGAGTTCATTGAACTGGCTCTGCAGTGAATAAAATTAGTGAAGGAAGAGATTGAGGTCGGCCTCATGCTTTCCCTTAGTAATATGAGGGTGAGTGTCAATCTTATCTTCCAAAATATTCTGTTGTGCGCGGATTTGCTCCAGCTCTGCCTGGAGATTGGCGCAATGGAAGCAGTCTTCACTTCTGGACATAATTTGAGAGCGGATTGAAATCACAGGTTGAAGAATTGGCCTACTAAGTCGCAACTCCAAAGAGCAGGGTTTCGGAATGGCTATGAGAGTGGCTATGTGTAACACAGAGGAAGCAAATCGGAGCGAATGAAGGGGGGAAAGCGAATACGGGTTGTGAGAGGGGTGATTCAGAATGAGGGAAGTCCTAAATAAATACAAAGGATTGGTCAAGAAGACGAGAATGAAGGAAGGCGCAGTCGCTTGAGAAATGAGGTAAAGGTCACAGGAAGAGAGTGGAGATGGCAGGAGCACATGGGAGGAAGGAAAAAATCTGAAGAAAATATATGAAATCAGCGGAACAGTGGCAGTGATATCCTCTGCAGAGGATTCGGGGGAAATTTTAGATGATACGATGGTTAAAACGGTCAAGAAATTGGGACAAATACCTGAAAAGAGGGACACGATGGCGCTGTAAACCTTTGTAGTAGATCTATGATCAGATTTATTTCTGATCATGGCACGAAACAGTAAGATTCAGAGGCGGTACATCTCAAAAATCCAATGGGATGAAGGCAGGCTCTGTTAGCACGCGAATCCGCTTCCTTATTGAGAGAGCGGAGAACATGGTAGAATTGGGTCTCTTTCATCTGCTGGGAAAGGATTCGACATCTACCGATAGCTTGCTGCAGGATCACATTGGAGGCATTCCGGTTGTGTATCATTAAACTAATGATTATAGCCGAATCTCCTATGACCGTAGCTGTGTGTATTCCTAGATGTTGAAGCTGAAGGAGGCCTTGATAAAGAGCGAGCGCTTCAGCCCTGTTATTAGATAGATTTCCTAGTCCCCACTCGTAAGCATTTGCGATGTCACCATTAGCATTACAAATGATTCCTCCAGCCCCAACCATTCCTGGGTTAGACTTGGAGGCACCATAAAAAAATAGGTAATGGGTATTGAAATTTCTGAGCCAAAGAGAAAATTCCTCATTTTTCATTCTAATATTCCAGCTATATCTGTTGTTGTTACTGGTACTGGCATTATCCCTGCTGCTACCAATGTTGTTTCTGTCCAACAAATATCCAATGTAGTTCCTTTCCTCAACATAGAGATCAGCTGTATCAAGCTTCCCTTGGTTTTTAGTGGACATTGCTTCCAAGGTGAGGCTCCAGGACTTATTATATTACTTTCTAATGCTGGTTTTTTTGTCCTTAAAGATCATACGATTTCGTGCTAGCCATATGTTCCACAAGAGAGCGTATGGTAAAGTGTAATGTTCCAAATCTGAAACTTTGCAATGAATAAGTTGTATAACGGCCCTGTTATGATGAATAAGCTTAAAATATATAGAATAAACACATAGAAATCATTTTTAGTTACAGCAGCAACTTGTATTTCATTTCATGATCCGGAAAGTGGGGAAAAAGGGGATTTTATGCCCTAAAAAGGTTATTTTCAGAAATGAGCGTAAAAATAAGCAGGGGAAATGGTTGGATATGATAGATTAGGTAAAGAGGGACCTATGCTTCTAATTTCAGCTCAAACTAATGCTTCTAGCTATATTAAACAACTCCTCCTTTCTCGACTAGGCTAGAAAACACTGATTTCCCATGACTTTACTAAACAAGAATTTCTAAATACAGTGAGAGCGTAATTCCCATGAGGGTTTCTACAGAAAATGAAGAAAGAGGTATGATATACAACTTATATTAATCACACAACAAAGAAATGGAGGTTTAATCACTTATACAGTAGAAACAAGGCTACCGGCAAGATTTCCGGCAAAAAGCATGTACAAGGTAGAACTGCAGAAAATAACGCAATATACAACAACTCTGCATAAAACATGAATGAATATAACATATCAGAGCTGAATAATACAGAAATATGGCCAAATTCCTCTCTAAAAAACTCCCGGAGGGAAATAAGCACCTCCTCTTACAAGATGAGCACAAAATCAAAGGGTGCAACACTACTGCTGCTGCCCCTGCGTCAAGGACGCAGTTTCCTAAAGGGAAAAACGTTGTGGTTGAATGTGGATGAATGGATCAAATCAAAATACATAAATTAAGCTAAAATCCTTCCCTCTTGATCCCTTAAGCAAGCTTATCCAAAGAGAGGATGGAATTCTTTGCACTAAGCAGTGCAACAACTCCGGCTAAACAGCTGAAGCATGCAAGTGGTCTCAAGACCAAAATATATGAATACATTAATGATCTCCCTTTGATGCTATGCCTTCCTTTTATCTTTGGTGAGCCTCCTCACCACGGACCCCACACAATGTTGAGGTGACTTCTTCATGAAGCTTCCTCTTTCAAAACTGCGATGCCCTAGCTAGCTTCCCTCCTCTTGACAACGTTGTTGACTTGGTCAACTATAAACAATCCACTTGCAATGCCTCTGTTCACACCAAGGGATCTTCAATCTGGTTCTCATATATGTGTTTAGGCTGATCCTTGTTCACATTGAGCTAGTTTACTTGAGTGTTTTCTTCCTCCTCAAGAATGCATGTTGACTTAGTCAAACTTGGCTATGTCCTCATCCAATTTGTCCTTGTTCACACTTGGAAGTGTAAAACTGGCTCCTAAGGTGATTTCCTTCCTTACTAAGGTGGAATTTATTCATAATTTTATTATTCATGGGCCTCCTTATCCATTTATTCCTCTTCTAAGTGAAAGTAGAAAAATCTAATGTTCCAAATTTCTATGTGCAAATTTGGGAACATTACATAAAGCATTCCATACTCTGCGTGCTATGTTGTTTTTCTTATGCTGCCATGGATAGTTTCTTTTCCAGATTTGCAGGACTTCAGCTACACTAGTGTTGGGAGCCCAAGGTAGGTTGGTATGTCGAGAGGCTTCTGTCCAACAAGAAATGGCAAAGGGGAAATGTATGAAAAGGTGTTGACTGGTTTCTTCATTTGCTTGACAATTTGGACAGCGGGATGGCCCAATTATCCCACATTTTTAAAGATTCTCAGATGTGAGGACTTTCCCTTTTAGAAGGAGCCAAATAAATAATTTTATTTTTGGGAGAGTCTCTGCTTTCCATACTAGTTTCCACTGCACCCAAATTGGCATGGATAAAAAATTGTTGTAGATCTGTTGATAAGCAGCTTTGACTGAGTAGCTGGTACCTGAGGGATCCCAATGAAAGCCATCATCACTGTTGCGTTTGGTTGGAGCAATGCCATGAAGATGGGCTTGAATAATGGTGAAGCTTGCTTCCATTTCAATGGGTATATGTGGGAAGATCCATCCTTTCCAAGTCTAAGATTGGGCATCCCACTGAGATATTTGATCCAAGGTGTGAATCCCCATGTTATTAAGAAAGAATAAAATATGCTGAGTGCCCGGTCTGCAACTAATGGGTTGCTTTCCCATTATCTTGTCAGCTCCGATTCTAATCTGGCTGCCACCATTGGGAATCTTGGAGATTTTTTGAACTAGTAGGGGGATTGCTTTCTTGCACAACCCCCAGATTTTTGAGCAGGTTCTGTTAGGAATATCATGGTCCAAAAGTTGCTGGCCTAATGAATTGATATATTTGATTTCTAACACTTTTTTCCACCAAGCAGGCTTGCCATTGATGAGTCTCCATATAATCTTGCCATCAAAAGCCAGATTTAAGAGTTTGGGCGATCTAATTCCAAGCCCTCCTTGTTCTTGAGATTGAATGACCTGTTTCCAATTTATAAGATTATATTTATTCTTTTCATTTCCCCCCCTTGCCATAGAAAATGTCCAAGGATGGCATCAACTTTGTGATGGAAACTAGCTGGGGCATGCAGGAGCGAAAAATATATAAGGGTAAGGAGGAGAGACCTGATTTAAGAAGGATTAGGTGCCCTGCTGGATTAAGCCAAAAGGCGCCCCATTGTTGCACCTTTCTTTTCATTTTGTCAATTATAGTGTCCCAAACAGAAGTTTTCATATTGCCAGCACACACTGGCATGCCCAAGAAAGAAAAGTGCCCCCAATCCAACTTGAAAGGGACTCCAAACGTGCTAGCTATGCTATGCAGAGATTGGGCAGTAGTATTCCAGCCATAAATGCAACTCTTGAGATAATTGACCATACCTCCGGAGTAGCTCATGTATTTGTCTAAGAGAGATTTAAAACTACTAGCTATTATATTGGAGGTTTCTCCCATTAATAGAGTGTTGTCAACAAATTGAGAATGGTTTATGTTCTTGACTCCATTTCCAAATTTGATCCCAGTAATGAGTCCCATGCGGCGATTGTAATCCAGGGCCCTGCTGAATGATTCAGCCATCAAGATGAACAAGTAGGGTGAGAGTGGGCATCCTTGTCTTAGACCACGAGTTGACTGGAAGGAAGGTCTTGCTCTACAATTAATGAGAGGAGAGATCCAGGGCCCAGTAATGCAGGCTTTGACAAGCTCAATGAAGGATGCAACAAATCCCATTTTTTCCAAAACAACAAAAAGGAAGGAGTGTCGGACTCGGTCAAAGGCATTGGCTAAGTCCAATTTTAGAATGAAGCATTTTTTGTTTCTAGCTCGACTGGAGTGGATGACCTCTTGGACAAGGAGGATGGAGTCAGATATTTTTCTGTTGGCCAAGAAACCTCCTTGATTTTCAGAAATGAGAGAGGGGAGGAGAGGTTTGAGGCACGAGGCAAGGATTTTGGTCAGGATTTTATAAGAATAAATGCACAGAGAGATGGGCCTGAAGCAAGAGAAGGATGAGGGTCGATTATCTTTAGGGATAAGGGCAAGATGGGTGGCATTAGTGTATCCTCCAATTTTGCATTTGCGCTGTGCCCATCTTATCATTTTGAATAGATATTTTTTTATTGTACCCCAATAAGTTCTATAGAAACAAATGGGGAAACCATCTAGGCCGGGGGCTTTGTCTGGCTGGAGGGACCATATGACACTTTGAATTTCATCTTCATCAATTTCTTTTGTTAATTTTGCATTGATTTCTTCATTGATTCTCGTGGGCAAATGCTGAAGAATATCTGAGTAGTCTTCTGCTATTTTTGTCTAAGACAAAAGGACGTTGTAATAATCCGAAGCAGTCTTCTTAATGGCATCTTGAGTAGTTTGGAGTTGACCATTCTCATCGATGATGGTGGTAACATTATTCCTGATTTTTCTGATTGTGGTCTGCTTGTGGAAGAAGGCAGAATTTTTATCCCCTCCTTGCAGCCAAAGCTGTCTCGACTTTATTCTCCATTTTTGTTCTTCATCTCTATTGGCATGATAGAGCTGGAAATAGAGATCGCCCTCTTGTGCTTTGTAATCTTGGGAAAGCCCATGTTCTTCTATCTTGCTATGGACCCTTTCTAACTTGTTTTTTATTTCTGTTTTGACTTTCTCCGACTCTTTGTAGTGACACTTTGCTCATTCCTCCAGGGCACATTTGGTCCTCTTCAGCTTGCTTTCCCAAATGTATCCCGGTGATCCTTCTATATGCCGATGCCATGTGAAGTTGACAATCTGATCTACCATCGTATTGCTGCTCCAAAGTGAACTATATTTAAAAGGGATTGGCCCCAATGGGTAGTGCGCCTCAGGAACAAGACTTGTAGGATAATGATCGGATGCCAAATAGTGGAGGACAACAGCATAAGCCGTGGAGTAAGTTGAGAGAAGAGAGACATTTATCATGATCCTGTCTAGCTGCTCCATTATATTATCCTTGCCCAATCGGCGGTTGTTCCAAGTGAATCTGCGATTTTTTGGAGCAACATCAACTAAGTCATGTTCCTGCATAATGATTTCCAGCTTTGTTCTATAAGGATCATGGGTAAAAATGCGTCCTCTCTTTTCATTGGAGTGGAGTGTGAGATTGAGATCTCCACCGAGAATAATATTACTATTATCTTCATCCTCTATATCTGTTTTGAGAGAGGTCCAACATTGCTCTTTGTCTCTGAAGTGATTAGGTGCATAGATATTATAAATGACAATCTTCTTTTTATCTGCTTTGTTCTCTAAATTGATTTTAATCCAATATTGACTGATTATATTGGATATGCATGTCCACGTGCTTTGGTTCCAAATGGTGGCTATTCCACCGGAGGCTCCCCTTGACTCACAAATGCAGCCTTCATACTGCTTGAACTATTCAATAATTCTTTTCATTTCTTGCTGACCTTGTTTTGTTTCTTGAAGCATTAAGATTCCTGGTTTCTCATGGTTTATCAGATCTTTCAGAGCAACAATTTTGGAGGGGTGCCCTAGTCCCCTGCTATTCCAGGATATGACTTTCATCATTGAGAATGGGGTATACGGAGAGTTGCTCGCCCTCCCTGCTCCTTGTGTGCTGATTATTTGCTATTTTTCCCCAGAATATAGGTTTCTATGGGGTTTTGAGTGCCCATAGCTATGTCTTTTTGGGCATTTTCATCCCTCTATTGCTTTATGGATTTTCTGCCAAGCCCATGTTTTTTATGTGCTTCTAGATTTACACCATGCTCTTTGGAGGAGCTCCTGGTTGTTCGAATAGGGGGAGGGTCATGAGAAGAAGAAGGGGATGTTTGTGAAAGGGGTATGGGGGAATCATTTTCAAGGGGGTTGGGAATAGGAGGGTTGGAATCAGGGAGGGAAAGGGCACCAAAGGGGTTGGATAATTCCAAGGGAGTCTCAGAGAGAGGAGCGGCAATAGAGGTGTTGAGAAGAGGATCAAGGGAGGAGGTGGAGGGGTTGGTTGAGCGATTAGTTTTGGGTGGAGCAGTTTCAGGGATTATCTTAGAGACTAGAGCAGTCTTATTTTTTTGATAGTTTCCCATTGTTCAGCTTGAGATGCATTATCAACATCAACTAGTTTAGAGCAGCGATTGGAAAAATGGCCGTATTCATGACATACCTTGCATTTAAATGGGCTTCGCTCGTAATCCAGTTTCTAAATGTGAGTCTAATCGTCCACTTTGAGTTTGATTTCTTCCGGAAGACCCTTGCCGAGATCAAATTCAACACAAATGTGTGTACAAGCTTGCATGTTGTCCTTAGGTTCACTACCATCAATAAACTTCTCAATAAAATTACCGATGGCTCGAACTGATTCATCCCCCCAACAATGGAGAGGGAGATGCGGGAGCCGGACCCAGACCAGGACTACATTAGGGACATCAAGCTCGGGATCGAAGTCGGGAGTCCATTTATTTAGATACAATCCTCTGGAGTCCATGAAGTACGGTCCGTTTCTGAATATTATATCCTTCTCTTCTCTTGATTCAAAGTGAAAGGTGAAATATCCTTTCCCACAAAAACAAATAGATATTTTGCCGCTTATTTTATCAGCCCAGTTCCGCTCGACCCACATTTGAACTTTCTTCGGGGAAGGCCATAGGCCAGTGAATTTCCCTATGAGGTCTCGGTCAGCCAAAGAAAGGGCTGCCATGTGAGGTAGAGCAGGGGGGAGCACAACTTCTTGCAGCCCATCCAACTTCTTCACGAATTTTGAAATTGCAGGGTGAGGGCGCTGGGGCAGAAGAGAATGAACCAATGCAGAGAAGGTTAACTGAGCAGCAGCTGCCTCCAGGTTTGCGTCCGAAGGGGCCATGGCAGACGGGCCGAGGAAAGGAAGGCGTAGGCCCTGAGAGCAGCGAGACCTAGCAGCGCGCGCCTCCTATCAGCGAAAAGGAGTCAAAACATTGTTAGCATAGCTCCAATTCCTTGATATTGTTATATACATGGAGGAGAAAGGGTTCGATGCTTTAGCATTTTACTTATTCCATAGTTTGAAAGAAAAATAATGAAGGAGGTAGGTTTTGTAGTAGCCTCTCAAGCCACAATGTCATAAGTAACTACATAGTGAGTGGCCCTTTCTTTGTACTTGCATTTCATAACTAAAGAAAATAGAGCGAAGCATAAGCCTCACCTTCTAGTTGGGTTCTTTCCCATTATGGGTTTCTTCGTGTTCATTTGTGTATATGGTGTGTTTAATTTCTCATATTTTTCATTTGATTTGAAGTATTTCATAATTTTAAGAACCAAGTTATTAATAATTAATCTAGTATCTAAGCAAATCATTCGAATAAACTAAGAATTTCAAAATATTATGAGATCTATTGTAATGAACTAATTGTTGGTGTCTGGATATGAACATAATTCAACCCTTTTTCCACATAAATTATCAACCCAAGGGTGTTAATTATTTCAATACTAATGACAAAGTATATGCAAATACAAGCACATGGTCCGCTGTAGATCACAGGTTTAATCTATAACACACATACCACTGTAATAACAATGAAATGAACTGCAGAAATAAAAGGAATCCACAACAATTAACGCGATTGTAACAACAAATAAAGAATCACACCAAACACAACACTGCAAAGAAAAGAAGGAAGAACACAACACCTGATCACAAGAGTGGGCCCAACTCTTTGATCAGGGCTGTAGAAACTCAAGAATTATAGGAGAAACAACAAGCTGTTGTACATTCAATTAATGACAAAAATATTGATTACAAAGTCTGTATGTCGAAGGGTTTTTTTTATTCACAGTCTGTAGGCCTCTTTATACAATTGTCCTGAACCCCTGATTCCTCTCAACGACTCCATTGTTACAAAAATACGTCTTGTTACAACGACAACCAGGTTGCCCAGCAAGAAACCGTAAGAAGGCCTAAGATAGTGCTGATATACCCATGGTTGTCACGTTATAGCAACAAATAAGGAAGACGCTGGAGATGATGGGATGTGCCTTGACTCGCGGCCGCAACACTCCTGTTGTAGCCAGATCTGAAGAAATATTAGAGTTAATATGTAGGAAGGTAAAACCTCCATGAAAAATACATCATTAATCAAATATCCCATAAAATATATGAAGAAGGGTTTTACCTCATTATTTTAAGATTAATAATGACACAAAGAGATAGAAAGATAGGGTAAAATGGGAGAGGAAAGTATACAAATCCGGTACCCAACATCTCCCCCAAATGATCTATCTGCATTTCCTCATGCAGCTCGTCGTCTCCTCAAATCTGGGTTGGATTGACTGTGATCGGCATGAAGCTGTGTGAGGTCATATTCTGCAGCCATTTCTGTTCCTGGTGGCTTATATCCTTCTGTCAAAACAACGTCCTTCCACGAGTCTGGTTCAACATTATACACAGGAGTATACTGCGTAGCTGGCAACAATAAAAGGGGAAATTGAAATCTTAATCCCATCCATCTAACCCCATAGGTATGAATGCATGCCACGTAACACGACATTCTCTCTAAGGCACATGCAAAGTTAGGTGCCCCAAATGGTTCTCTTTCCCTGACGACTGAGGAGGACAACATCCATCTTTTCTGACAATTGTCTAGTGCTTCCTTGCGAAATGTCGTAATCTGGCCGACACACAGGTCAGTGCACCATTTCTGGGTTGCAAACGCGTGCTCCTTATGGCCCTCAATCTGCAGAGCTGTATAATGCTTGTTATAAATGGTGGAGGAAATATTATGTTCTCTTCTCATCATCAATGGCCTGTTGGCTTGATTTTCTTCAAATGTTTCCCAGGCCTTTCTCCATTTAATCTCATTGATGGTATAGGAAGTGAATTCTCTTAAATGGATGTCTCCCATGAATGGCACAAGGTTCAAGAACTTATCATGCCTTAAGTAATACCCATGCATATAGAGCTCACACATCAAATGTTGTCCGATAATGTCATGAATGTTCAAAATATGGAGAAATTGAATGGGGTCTTCAATTTCGTACCAAATATCCTTATATATACTTTCAAGACAAAAGAAAAGAAATTGTTCATGAAGGAATAAGGCATAGCTATGTGCAGGAGGTCTGCAGGCCATTACCTGTTGTGCTAGGGAGAACATCTTCTCCTTATCTGTCTTTAACAACTGAACTTGTTCTTCCAACTCTTCTATCCTGGCCTTCTGTTTGGCCTGCTTTAGCCATGCCTTGTATAACTGATCCATGTACCCTGTGATGACTCCAACAGCCTATTCTCGAACCCTAGCTGTTTCTTTCTTGTGGTCGCTCACCGCAGACTGCCACTTTTGAATTTCAGCGGCCAATACAAATTCTCGACCTTCAAACAACTCTTCGATCGGGCCAGTCTGGGTAACTGTAGTGGAGACTTCAATCTTTGGATTTATTACCCTCTATTTGTAGATTTTAACCTTCCTTTTTAAACGTGAAACTTACTTCTTCAAATCCCGAACCTCCCTTTTCAGTCTCATGGTTTCACTGAATTGCAGCTGATACCTCTTTTTGAGAGGTAACCTTCTTTTCTCACACTGTTCGACCCATTCTTGTTTAACGATGAATTTAGTTTCTGGGCCTATGACAGGCTCAAAAGGCGGCGGAATGCTGCCGGCATCCTCTACAGATTCTTTTGTCAAGCCCTTATGGCTGTGCCCCCTATCCACAAGGGCTTCATCTACATTTCTTTTGGGAACTCCTGTTGTTTGGTTGGAAATTTCATTGATCCCCCTATGTTTCTATGTTTCTACAAGAACTCTGTCTTCCTTGTGAACCTCTAAGTGTTCTGGTTCAGTAGTGTCTGGGCCAATCTTGGTCGTGTCAACAAATTTTAGTACCGGGGGAACAACCACTTCTTCCATTAACCGTTTGGGCGAGTGAAATCCCCTCACCCCTCTGGGCATCAGGGCCTGGAACGAAGAACAGGGAACATACCCATCATCTTCATTTCCTGTTTGGACCGAGACTTCATGCATTACCACCTCAACTAGAGTCGATGTTGGTTCTTGTGGAGCAACATCAGTTCCGTGGCTCAATTCCCTTCTTTCCTCAGGACTCACCTTTGTTTTCACAGTTGGTACCGATTCTTGACGTCCAGCGTTGATTTCACAGGCTGACTCCTCCTGTTCTAGCCAAATTGGGGGTGGTTCTTGTGTAACACCCCCACTTGTATCAACATCCATATCTGTCTGAGTAGGTCATGATGTTTCTTGCGAAACAACATCACTTTCCATTCCTCTGTACACAATTCCATTCCTCTGTGGGCTCTTCAAGCGAGGCTGGTTCTTATGTGACAGCCTTGTCTGTGTCGCCAACTACTTCCTCCATACTCATCTCTTCTTCCTCAGGTTCCTCCTGATCAATTTACGTTTCCATTTCCTCAGGTTCCTCTTGATCAATTTCTTCTGAATATTCTTCTTCCACTTGACCAGCCGGAGAGGCTGGTTCTTCTTATCTAGCAGCAATCATAGCTGCTACCGCTTCTTCTAAGGATACGCAGAGTTCCACCCAGGAAACCTGAAACCTGCAGCCTGCCTATTGCATGCATGACCAATACTCACACCAATCCATGGTTATAAAGTACTGCCATCATTCAGCGAGAGCACTGAGCAGACTGTGCCATATGCTGCAGTTGTTTCAATAGGAAGAATGGCATAGTTAGGGCATGCACCCGATTCTGTGGATATTGGAGGTGTGTTAGAATTTTAAAGTGATACTTGAACAGAGCTGAGGCCTGACCCTTGCAGGTAATGTATTTTATTACGAAACCTGCAACTTCGTTCCAAGGATACGACACAGTTCTGAGCTCGTATCCTCTGCCTAATTGAATGACACTTTCTCCTGCCTGCAAGAACAATTCGGGAAATTTCGGGAGATAAAATTTATGAGAAAACCATTGCTGCCCCTACTGTCTTAGCCCGCTAACCTCTGCAATTACCTCCTCTGTGACAGGAACTTCCAAACCTCTAACCCGAGAATAATTCTCCTCTAAATTGAGTACGAATTCCATTGTGATACCTCCATCAAATCCCTGCAATCTGTCAAAGTAGATATCCCACCCTGTGTCGACAAAGACTTGCCAAACCTATGGATTGCTGTGAACTGAAACTATTTTTTCAGGCTCATGCCGCACATCCAACCCACCCATATTGTGGAGACTTGTAGCAGCACTTCCTGTAGCAGTAGACCATTGGGAAAGGTGGTGGGTACCAAATTTGGAGGAACAACATAGTGAAGAAAATGGAAAGGTAGTAACGGTAAATACGGTTTGTAACTCTCGAAAACCGAGAAAAATCATGAAAGAGTATGGTAAGTGTGGTAAAATAGAAATAATAATTGTTCGTACAGGGTGGATGAGACATCTTACGAATCCCAATACGATTCGAATGATGATACCACATATTGATGGGAATCGTAAGGTGCACCATGAGCGGAATGTCATACTTAAGTTATCAGGAAATTATTACAACGTCCTTAGCATGGCGACACTGCCCCCCCCCCCCCCCCCCCAACTTAAATTTTTTCCGTCCGCGGCATTAAAATCTTCACATGGGATATTTAATTAAATCAGTAAAATTCACGTGGAGGTGTACCTGACAACCTACCTGGATGATGTGACGGTTGGTAGGATGACAGCGCAGTAATGATGTGGATGGTGTAACAACATATGGTGTAACAACAATGGAGTAACAACATCTGGTGTAACATCATCAGAGTAACAACATCGGTGTAACAACATCAGAGTAACAACATCGGAGTAACATCATCAGTGTAACAGCATCGGTGTAACAACATCCGTGTAACAACATTAGAGTAACAACATCTGGTGTCACCGCATCGGAGTAGCAGCAATCGAGTAACAGCGACATGAGTAGCAGCAACTGAGTAATAGCATCATGAGAAGCAACAACCGAGTAACAAAAATACGAGTAACAACATCCGTTGTAGCAGCATTGATCAAGGAGTAACAACATCTAGTAACAACACTTGGTGTAACAACATCATGAGTAGTAGCAACCGAGTAACAACAACATGAGTAGCAGCCACTGAGGAACAACACCATGAGAAGCAACATTCGAGTAACAACACCATGAGTAGCAGCAACAAGAAAATTCCTTGATTTTCACTCCTTAGTCGTAACTCCTGGAAAAAGACAAGAAAATAGAACATAATTCTTTATATATATATATATATATATTTAAATTTAAATTTTATTTTTTACAACTAGGGTGCAGAGGAAGGATTCTCTGCGCTGATAACCTTCAAACCAGATTTCTCATAGAGTTGTTTAATAAAAGCATCCTTAGAGGCCGGCCGATGGTATAGTCTCAGGTGATGTCCATTGACTATAAAGGAAGTACATGTATCGTCAATTGTGACTAGCCTGACTGTTCCATTATCAAATACATCATTCACCTCATAAGGTCCCATCCAAAGAGTGCAAAGCTTTCCCTTAAAATCCTTAAAACGAGAGTCATAAAGTAGTGCTAAATATCCACTTTGAAACACCTTATTTTTAATAAACTTATCGTGCCATTTCGTTCTCTGCTGCTGGATAGCAGTAGTTAGATGGACAACCATTGAACGTATTTCATCAAGTTCATTAAGCTGAGCCAATCGGTGTTTCTGGGCATCTGATAGATCTAAACCAACTTCAAGAGCTGTTTTGAGCGTGCTTATTTCAAATTCTATTAGAAACAATGGGGATTTCCCATAAACCAACTCGAATGGTGAAAACCCGGTTGTATTCCACCATGTTGTTTTGTACGCCCAGAGAGCCTCTGGAAGCTTCTGAGTCTAATTCCGACGATTTTATGCCACAATTTTTGTCAAAATATTTTCTAATGTCTTGTTTGTGCTTTCTACTAGTCCATTCGCCTGGGGATGGTATGGAGATGTCACTTTGTGCTTGACCCCATATTTTTGCATGAGCTTTGCTATCTTGTGTGATGTGAATTGTGCTCCTCCATCTGAAACAACCTCTCTTGGAGTACCATAACGAGCAAAAATTTCTTCAAATAGAAAATCTGAGACTACCTGCTTTGTTTCTTTCGCAACAACTTTGGCTTCCACCCACTTAGTCACGTAATCAGTACAGACCAAGATGTGGAATTTTTGCTGGGAGGGTGGGTTAAAAGGTCCAACGAATTCAATAGCCCATTTCTCAAAAGGCTCGAGGACTAGCTGTGCCTGCAAAGGCATTTCATCAGCTTTACCGGGCTGCCCCATACGTTGGCAACTATCACACCTCCTAACATAATTCTGAGCATCACGAAAAATGGAAGGCAGTAATATCCCATTTGTAGCACCTTATGGCCTGTTCTTTTGTCTGCAAAATGCCCTCCACGAGGGCCATCATGGGCAACTTTCAATACTTCATAAATATCATCTTCAGGCACACAGCGATGGATCTGCTTATTTGCTCCTGTATGAAAAAGGTAACCTGCCATCCAAGAATATTAGGCACTATGATGAATAATCTTTCGTTGTTCCCTATATGACAAATGAGGAGGCACTTTCCCTGTAGCAAGATAGTTAGCAATATCTGCATACCACGGAGGTTTAGTAGAAATTGCAAAAAGATGTTCATCAGGAAAAATGTCTTCTATTGGTGTGCATTCATCATTGTTATCCATTCTAGATAGGAAATCAGCTACTACATTATCTTTTCCTAGCTTATCTACTATTTTAATATCAAATTCTTGAAGCAATAGTAACCATCTCGTAATATGGTCAGGAGTAATAGGTTTATTCATCAAATACATGATTGTTGCGTGATCAGTATGGACAATAGTAGAGTACCCGGTGATGTAGTGCTGGAACTTATTGATAGCGTAAATGACAGCAAAGAATTCTTTTTCTGTCACCATATAGTTTAGTTCAGCAAGAATTAAATTCTTGCTGACGTAATAAATTGCATACGGTTTTTTGTCTACCTGATGTTCTAAAACAACCCCTACTGCTGTCTGAGAAGCATCAGTATGTATGTGAAACGGTAATGCCCAATCAGGTCCTCGGAGGATTGGGGCTGTGCACACCATACCCTTAATTTTCGTGAAGGTTGTCTCAAAATCTTCAGTCCACAAAATTTCTGCATCTTTTGTTAGTAATTGAAATAGTGGGTGTGTTATTTTAGCAAAATTTTCTATAAAGCGCCTGTAATAACTAGCACAACCAATAAAGCTATGTACCTGTGTGGGTGTTTTGGGTACCGGGAAATGTAATATTACCTCTACTTTAGTAGGATCAACTTGAATTCCAGCGGCTGAGAGAAAATGTCCCAATACTACTCCTTCTTCCCTCATCATATGTTATTTGACTGTACTCAACGATACATGGGTCTGTTCACATCTTTTGAGTACCTTCTCCAAATTTTCCAATCCTTCCTCAAATGAGTTCCCATATGGAGTAAAATAATCCATATAGATTTCGACGCTATCATCGACCAAATCAGAAAAAATTCCCAAGATTTCCCTTTGGAAGGTAGCAGGAGCATTACACAGGCCAAATAGAAGGACCCTATATGCAAAGGTTCCCCATGGGCATGTGAAAGTTGTCTTGTCCTGGTCTTCCAGGGCTATCTGGATCTGGTTATATCCGCTGAATCCATCTAGAAAGGAAAATAACTTCTTTCCAGCCAAGGTGTCCAGGACTTGGTCGATGAATGGCAAAGGAAAATGGTCTTTTTGTATTGCCTTATTTAGTTCCCTATAATCTACACAGATCCGCCATTTACCATTCTTTTTGGGAACGATAACTAGCGGGGTTACCCATTGGCTATCTGAGATGGGATAAATGAATCCTACATCCAACAATTTTTGTAATTCTTCTTTAACAATGTTTTTGAGAGCAGGATTCATCCTCCGTTGAGGCTGTCTTACAGGGCGGCAATCTTCCTTAATGTAAATATGATGAGTGCATAGGCTGGCAGGGATACCCTTCATGTTAGTATAATCCCAAGAAAAAGCTTCCTGATGATCTTGAAGGACTTTCAAAAGATTTTTGGTTTGAGATTCAGACAGGTTCGGGTTGATATTAATTGTTTTCCCTAGTGCAATCTCGATTGGAGTACTATCCTGGAATGGGGTTACAGGAATGTCCTCAATGTCATCTTCTGGTTCAATGTTTTCCAGAAGATTCTAGCTCATAGAAGATTCTAGAATATGTTGAGTTTGATTGGGAACAAAACTGGAATCATTAATGAAGGCGTTAATGGCATCATCTTCAGTTTCTGTTTTAAATTGAAGGGCCTGGACAATAGTGAGAAATGGTCTAACATCTTCATTTTCAGGTTCAGGCTCTTCTGCAGGTAGAGGTTTCTGACTGGGTAATGATTTTTCAGATGGGGTTGGTTCCGCAGGAGAATATATCTCGAGATTCTTCGTAACTGTCCCATTTGATATGATCATGTGTCCAGACCGGCATCCTATTTAGGCATCTGCAGTTGCCAACCAGGGTCTTCCTAGGATCAATGGGTGGCCACCTAATGAAGATCAAGTCTACAATATAAGGAGGTCCACAGGGTAATTCCATGAGTCTACTGAAATGATCACATCCTCTAATTTCCGTACTGGTTTAATTGTGGATTTGTCTGCAAGTTCCAGGATAGTAGGGGTTGGTTTAATGTTTCCAAGTCCTAATGTTTTCATTGTTTCAACAGCGATAATGTTAATGGCTGCTCCCAAATCCACCACTACATTTGGGATTTCAATCCCATTAATTTGTATTGTTGGAATCGAGTTCCCAGGGTCTCCGTATTTTACAGGCATGAACTTTCCTAACATGATATCGGATAGTCTGCCCATTACATGAATAGTTAATGGATCCTTAGGTTTCCTCGCTGGTTTCTTTGAGCAGTATTATTTCAGACTTTTTGCATAAATAGGTACATCCCTCATGGCTTGTAAAAGGGGTATTTTAACAAAAATATTCTGCATTTCCCCTAGGAAGTCAAATTCTGCTTGAGGGTTTGGTTTTCTCAAGGTCAATCTTTCGGGATATGGGGGAGATATTAAATGACCTTGATTGGGAACAACTTGGGGAGGTGTCTGATTTATTACGTTTTGATCTGAATTCTCCCTCACTGTTCTTTGTTTTGGTTATGTATCTTCACCGTCAAATTGTTCTATAATAATGGGTGAAGTAGGTGCATTTACTACTCGGCCAGATCGTAGATTTATCTCATTGAGTCCTGCGGTAGAAATGTTGTAGGATGGAAGGTTCATAGTGTTTGTTTGTTGAACCCCTTTATTATTCGGATTTGGGTTGGGATGGATAGGAAGCTGGGGTCTAATGGTTGGGTTTCCTGGGGGCACATTGGAAGGCAGCTGAAGTTGTTGTTGAGGCATAGGCTGAGGAAACTGTCCAGTGGGAGGGGGTCCACGCCAAGTCTGATTCAATGAAGGATTCAGACTGGCTTGAGGAACCCATTGTTGCCAAGGGGGATACTGATATTGAGGCCACATGGCTGAAAATGGTGCAAATTAGGGACCCATACTAAAATTATGAAAGTACTGGGATGGATCCTAAAACATACCTGGATTCACCGCGAGTGGTTGAGGTTGCCATGGCTTCTTCTACCCCATAAAGTATAGCTAGTCCACCGTGCTTTCCTCGCTTGCTCCTTTGAAAACCGCTTTCAACCTGGGCAAGGAAGGACATGCACTGGTCGTGCGAGTCTGTTCGCAGATCGCGCAGGCTTCCACCATGTTCAGTGGGCATTCCTTCAAAGGGTGTTTCTTTCTGCACTGAGGACAGAATATGACCATTGTTTTTTCCAACTCCATCTACTTCTGTTTTGCATGTAGAGTGTCCAATTGGGCTGATAGCATGCTCAGGATATCGGTTCTCAGATTATCCAGTATATTTCCAATCTCTGTTTTTGTGACCCCTCCACCAGAGGTCTTCAATGACCGAATACCCTGTCCACTTCTTGCAGCCCCCCGCGAACATTTGATACAGTAATCAAAGATAGTTTCGAAGTTTTCTTTCGAAATATCCTCTTTTCCCACTATATTTAGGAGTTGCAGAGAGTCTTCCCTGAGTGTTCTGAGAAGAATGATCTTTAGAATGTCCTTATCCAAGTCACCATGTCCAGACCTCTGCAATATGTATTTAAATCGTTCTACACAGTCCTCCATATTTTCATCCTCCATCTGTGCAAATTTAAATATTTCCTCGTTAATGTCACGGGACTTACAGTAATATTGGTACTTTTCCAAGAAATATTTTTTCATTTCTTCCCATGAGGTAATCGTGCTTCCCCCTAAACCCATGAACCATCTCAGGGCTGTCCCTTTTAAGGTAGCAGAAAATATTTTTAATTTCTGAGCATCAGTCATATAGTCATATCCTCGACAAACAATATCAAATTCGAAGAGGAACGTATCAGGGTCTTCAGAAGAGAGCCCATGAAAACTAGGCAAGGTTGTTAAAGGGATGGGTCTCATTGGTGCATCACCTGTAACATTTCCAATGGGAAAATCAATAGAGGAACTTATAGGTGCCATAAATATCCTCCAATATTCACTTGGGATTTCGACTGGTTCCGCAGTCGGTATCTGGAGTGATTCAACCAAAGATGGTTGCATCGCACTCCCCCGGTCCCTTGGTGAATAAAAGTCCTTCAAAAGTTCCTTTATCGGATCAGAATCACTTAACTCAACAACGAGAATACTGCCTTGGTCTCTTGGGGATGAAAACCCTTTTTGAGGTTCTTCTTCCCAGTCAGAGTTGCTCAATTCTTCTGATCCCTTACTTGCCACTTCTTCCAATTCTGCTGTAGAAAGAACACCTTCTGGTACCATGGATGGCACTGGTTGTTCCACAGACTTCCCTTCGGACTTCGTCTGAACCCTAACCCTAACAGCAACACGGCATGATGCCTCAGATCTAGATTTTTCAATAATTTCCTGAATATATGTATTCCTTCCCAGGTCCTTCCCTTTCTTTGGGGGTCTTCCTCTGCCCCTCTTGTTCAGATCTTTGTTCATAAAAATTGTGGAGAGGGTTCATCAAAGAAAATCAATCAATCGCTTAGGACCCGAAGTAGGAAAGATAACTTCCTCCTTGGGACGAGAGAAAAGGTTCACAGAAAACGAAACAAAAGGAAAAGGAAAAAAATCGAAGTTCAGGACCTGGAGCAGAGTAATAACATACCCTCCCCAGGACGAGAAATTGGCCCCTAGAAAGAAACAAAAAGAAATAAAAACAGAAAGACTGGACTACGTCCAGGACTTAGGGAAAGGTTTTACAAAACACCTTCCCCAAGATGAGGGTTTAATTCTACAGAAAACAAAATAATAAAAGAAACATGAAAGAAAGAAAGCAAAAAGAAAACACAAGGCACTTACACTCAAGACTTGAAGCTGGGCAATAGATTCCCACCTAAAGACGAGAGACTAACTCTGAGATTTGTTGTAGATCCTGTTCTTGCACCTGTTAGCCTTCCCCGACAACGGCGCCAAAATGTTGGTGTTCGGATATGAACAAAATTCAACCCTTTTTCCACATAAATTATCAACCTGAGGGTGTTAGTTATTTCAAGACTAACAGAAAATTATATGCAGATATAAGCACATGGTACACTGTAGATCACAGGTTTAATCTATAACACACATACCACTATAACAACAATGAAATGAACTGCAGAAATAAAAAGCATCCACAACAATTAACACGACTGTAACAGCAAATAAAGAATCACACCAAACACAACACTGCAAAGAAAAGAAGGAAGAACGCAACACCTGATCACAAGAGTGGGCCCAACTCTTTGATCAGGGCTGCAGAAACTCAAGAATTACAGGAGAAACAACAAGCTACTGTACATTCAATTAATGATAAAAAGATTGATTACAAAGTCTGTATGTCCAAGGTTTTTTTTTTATTCACAACCCGTGGGCCTCTTTATACAATTGTCCTGAAGCCCCTGATTCCTCTCAATGACTCCATTGTTACAAAAATATATCTTGTTACAACGGCAACCGGGTTACCCAGCAAGAAACCGTAATAAGGCCTAAGATAGTGCTGATATACCCATGGCTGTCACGTTGTAGCAAAAAATAAGGAAGACATTGGAGATGATGGGCTGTGCCTTGACTCGTGGCCGCAACGTTCCTGTTGTAGCCAGATCTGAAGAAATATCGGAGTTAATATGTAGAAAGGTAAAACATCCATGACAAATACATCATTAATCAAATATCCCATAAAAGATAGGAAGAAGGGTTTTACCTCATGCTTTTAAGATTAATAATGGCACAAAGAGATAGAAAGATAGGGTAAAATGGGAGAGGAAAGTATACAAATCCGGTACCCAACACTAATCTAGTGGAATATCCATGGTAGTTTATAGATCAAGAGAGGAAAAAACATATAAATGAGGAATAGAAAATGAAACAGGAGAGAACATCGGGGAATAGAAAAAGTACAATGATGCTTGGTCTTCCCATTATCCCAACTCTATTTATATATTTTTGTAGAGAAGCCTTACGTAGAAAGAAGAGGATGATGAAGATAAGTTGGCTATGAATAATGTTGAATAGTTGAGAGAGCCATAATTTTCATTGTAAACGAATTTTATTTTTTTATTTTTTTTATTTGTGACTTGGGGGAATCGACAAAACCTAAAATTGTTGAAATAAAGAGTGAACAACCATTTGAAGTTGGTTTTCCCATCTAAGTTTCCATGATAAAATATTTGTGTTGATTGCGAGTCTTATTACAAGGATTGTGATAATAGTTGAATAACTATTATAATGAGCTTTATATCAGTGTAATATTATTTCTATTAGAGTGAAGTCTATACCATCATATTACCAATCCCAATAGAAAAATATCCCAGGCTTTCCATTTAATGGTCACGGTAAGATCAATGGATGTAATAGTGTGGTCATTGAGTTAGTTTATATTCTCAAAATTTCACAAATAACACTATTTTCATGTTTTAAGAGGTTATTGGCATCAAGAATAACCATGTGCATTTTTTTTGTGGGCTTTGTTGTTTTGTGTGCACATGATATTGGTTTCCTATAGGTGAATTGAGTAGTTGAAATCATATCCAGGTTTTCACGTACTCAATTGATCAATGTTATCTCGAGAAAACACAACCAAACATGCCATTGGACAATTTGTGGTATGAAAAAACTTGGCTAAAGTGAGAGACAACATCAAGTGTCCTCTTACTTCCTCAAAATATCATGTGGTCCTCACATTCACTGGTCAATGCTCTTCCTTCTACCATTTAGCCATGAGTGGATGAATAATATGCATGGAGGCATTCTTCATTGGTAAATAATGTCAATTTGAGTGTTATATTATACCAATCCATTTACCTCCTTATCCACTTAAATACAAAAGCCATCTACCCCCTTATCCATTTCAATGCTTTATTTTATTTCCTTGACAAGTAACCATTGTTTCATGAGAGGACAATGTCACAATATAAGGGCAAATGAACGGCTCATCCCCATTGCTTTGTCTTCTAATTTAATATTGGCACATGGAAATTACTTCACGCCTCTCCTTTATCAACAATAAATGGCATTGATTGTTTTTCAATGAGTTAAGAAACATATGAAGGAGAATGCTGTTGTGTGAATGTGAACACAATGTATGTTTCAAGGCTAGGTAACATTGACATGGAGGAGAACATTTATGTTTATTATTAATGTTGAATTGAACTGAATGTGAAAGCAATGTTGGAAATTGTTATGATTGAAAATAAAATAATCTTTAGCACACATGTTCTTCAATAATACTAGAGAAGTGTGTGTGTGTGTGTGTGTGTTTGAAGTGTTGTATGCAATTATACTTGTGATCAACATTGGAAATTGACCACTACACTTCAAAATAAAACACATATTTATATTCCCATTATGTTGTTGATCGAGTCAAGTCAATTGAAGGCCATGTTGGCAGCCCTTTAGTAAGTGGATCAATAAATATGTGTGCACATTATCCAAGACATGTTTGCATAACCAATAGTGTACTTTTTCTTTGATGTGAATGTGCACTTGAAAGCTCAAAAAATATGTATAATTTGAATGGGTATTGGGAACAACATAACACTCTTAGGATAAATTTGTTCATATATAAACAATTGATTAGAAATTGCCTTGACATTTCAAATACCACAATAAAATTATCCTTAGATGCTTGCTAAATAATGGTAAGCAAAGAACTTTAAAACATAAATTTTTACTTAAAATTGCATTAAGAACAAAGGCCTTGTAACCAAATCTTGGTAGATTTTGTAGAGGTAAATTTCATGCCATAGAGGATCCATGTTGGAGAGATGCAAGCATTACAAATCCCCCATTTATAGATCATCAGGCCAAGAAATTGATCAATTTTGGTAGGAAGTTTGTATTTCTCTTCTCAAGAGAGAATAAGCCAGGTGATGAATCAGTAAAAGTAAAGGTATCTCCAAAGTGATGCATTAAATAAAGATTACTCAAAGGAGAATTTTTAGGTGTACAAAGTAGTGCTTAAAGAGCCTTAAAATTGGCACCTAATGAAGCATGAGATAATTTTTTGCTTGACTCCCCATTGCCAAACACCAAGCTATACATATAGTTCATCCTACTAAGAATTGAAGTCAAAAAAATAGTGCATTAACTATTAGAATAGGGAGTGATCCAGATTTATGCATGAACGAAATTAAATACAAATTTAAATAGAAACACAGAGCTACAGTGAAAACTAAACTTCAATTCATTAATTACAAAGTACTGAAAATTGTTTACATGCAGATTGGAAATAAACTAGCTCGAGAGATGCTAGCTTATCTCTAAGAAGAGATGTCACAGCTACATGCCTCTGAACTGTGTTACAATAGCTCGCGGGCCTTTTTATTATTAGGAAGCAAGGGAAAACCCAAAACATCCAAAAACCTAACCCTAGGAGATAAAGCGCCAAAATTTTGTGGGCCCCATTAGGGTTAGTTGGTACACCAACTTCCTGGGGTTGTAAATTTGGCGTACGATATTCGTTTGATGTGTACGCTACCTCGTTAGAAATATCTATCCAAGGAATACACCTTTTGACTGCAACCCCTTATTAAAGGCTATGAGTTTTTTCCTGTTTTCCAAAAAAAAATTCCTTTAGGGCCTTAAAACGACTCTAGAAGTTCAAGACCCGAAAAACTGCCGAAAATAGTAAATTGTGCTATAATTAAGGAATTTGTTTAATATTCCAAATTAGTGTTCATCTAATTGGAATATTAATTTTTGTCAAATTTTCCCTTTTCTAATGTTAAGAGGAAATAAAGTGGGTAAGGGGACCCACAAATAAACTATAAAGTTAGCTCACTCTCCTAAAGTCCAAAGACAAATATTAGAGTTGGAGTGGGGTCCATGAGGCCAGCCACACGAAGAAAACAACTTCCCAGTAGCAACGTGGGAGAGGCAACAACGTAGGCAACGCAGTGACAACATGGGAGAGGCAACAACACAGTGGCGGCACAATAATTGGTTGGTAGAGGTGGAAACATAGTCTAGTGGGGCCCAAGGGAACGTTGTGGCTCAGCTAGGTAAAAGAGGATGAGAGTAGCTCATTCCTCATTCATTCATCCACTGATTTTTCTATCTGATAGACTGAAATCGCACTTGAGTTGTTTAGCCGAGTCTACCCGTGCTGTTTAGCACAAAGATTTCTGAGCGGAGATCTCAACCTCATCCTCATGGGACTTCGAGTGCCCGCTCAGGAGAGGAGTCTCATCCAGTTTCAAGAGAGGAACCGCAGACACACATTCAAGCATACACAATCCCTCCAGGACAGCGCAGAGGCCACGTAGGTAGCAGGAGAATTACACAGTCCAGTTGAGGAGAATCCTTGGGAGAGAAGAAGGAAGAGAAGGTTGCAACCAGGAGTTTGAGAGGAGGTTAGCCACTTCCTAGCAGAGTTCTTGGGTAGATTTCCAGTAGTTTAGCTAGAAAACCGGAGGTCCCAACAAAACAACGTGCCAACCCCAAAGGGGCGAATTTCTGGGGTTAGGATTTCTAGAAACCCTTCTCGGGTTTTTCTGGGTTTGGTGAGGAGAGTTCGATGTATAATTCCTAGAATTTTATGAGCAGTAGAGAAACCTCAACACGCAATCCCTTTTTAGCCAGCAACTGTAGTTTCAACCAGGACAACGTAGAGGAGGAGCCACTCAGAGCAGAAGAGTAGTAGAGATTCCCGAGCAGGGTTGAGGGGTCATTTCAGCCAACCTTGTGCAGGCCAAGGTGCCATCTTTCTAACCACCCTCTTGTACATTTTCCCATAATATATTTAATAAAATGGCTCATATGTTTTTGGCTCTATCATGGTGTTTTTTATGGTTATTTTCTGTTTGTTGTAGTTTTAGTCTTTGCATGCTTTGTATTACTGTTTGTTCCCAATTTGAGATATTACAATTTGAAAGAAATAGTGTTGGGTATCTAAGTGGAATAGGCGGGTGGTCACCAATGTCCACATGGATCATTTCTACTCCCTTAAGAAGAAATGGTCCCCATTGCATTGAGTGCCTCTATGAGATGGGGAAATTTCTGTTGAACTTGATCCCTGGTGAGTCACTTGCCTTGGTGTAAGAGTTGGAAAAATTTGACAATTCAGTATAGTTGGATCCTACGTTTGTGAGTGTTCTTATTCTATGTGTCGATGATCCGATCAGTTGTGTCCCATTTATTGCAATCCGATTTGAGCTTTGTAAGTGTCAACTGCTCAACAATGTATGATGTGTCCAACAATGGTGGAAAGTATGGTCGAAGGCGGTCCATATTAAATACGAGGTGCAAGCCAAGGATTGGGAGGATACTAAGCTCGAAAGTGATGTCTCCCATAACCTTGGTGATGGTGTAAGGCCCGTATCAGAATGGACAAAGCTTATTATGGGCTCGAACGAGGTGTTATTTATACATATGTAACCAAACTTTGTCGCCCACTTGAAACTTATGGAGCACTCAATGCTGATCATGTCTTTGTTTGTATTTAGCATTGTATTTCTCCAATATTTCCTAAACCTACTGACATATGTGCTAAATACACTCACTAAACCTAGTGGCTTTATCAACTTTAGACTAAACTTGGGCAGATTCTTCTTTTGTAGTTGCAAAACGCAATACAACATCAAGGGGGACATAATGGTTGAAATCTCAGGCCCAATTCAAAGGGGTTGTGTCCAATTGAGTTATGGAGAGCTTTGTTATAGTTATTTTTCACATAAGGAAGACTCTCATCCCATGTTCGCGGATGCTTATAGTTGTACATGTGTAGTATGTGCACAATCATCACGTTGACAACCTCTGTCTGGCCATCAGTTTGGGGGTGGAATGCACTCGACTTGGTGAGATTGGTGTCAAAAAATGACCAAAGGCTTGACCAAAATGTGGTTAGGAACATGCTATACCAATATGATATAATGGTCTGCGAGATCCCAAAATGTACCCACACTCGTTCAAAGAAGAGTCTAGCAGTGGCCTGTGTTGTGATACTCTTCTTGCAGACAACCAATATGGCCATCTTAGAAATATATTTCAATGACCACAAATACACAGTCGTTTCCATGCTTGGTAGAAGGAATTACAAACACATAGTCCATGGATATGGATTCCTAGGGTTGGCTAGGAGTAGGCAGTGGAGTATACAAGCCTTGCTTCTTAAGGGTTAGCTTGGTGATGTCACATGTAGTGCAAGATCTGATGTATTTTCCAACATCTTGTTGGAGATTTGGCCAATAAAAATAATTTTGTAGTATGTCCAAAGTTTTCTCCACACCAAAGTGTTACATGGTAATTTTTCACCATGTTCACTTCCCGTCCGTGATCCTAAAGTGCCCTGTGATGAATATTTTGCAGTATATCCACCTTGGAAAAATACATTGAGATATCCTTTAAAGACTAAAAGAAAATTGCCTTGAAGAATTCCTGAAGAAACTTAGCTCAAACCCTAAATTTCTGGGTCAACGCTTTTCTCCAGTTATCTACCCGTGCTAATGGCATGTTTCCCATTCGAGCTTGGCACTATCAGTGCTCTTCTAACTAGAAAAAACATTTTGAATCCTTTTTGGCACTGTTTCCTCAAATGAAGGAGAAGCTTCGACCTCTAGAAGTTTCCTGAACGATGAGTTGGATCTTGTTTGGTGGAGATAGGGTTGATACCTCTCATTTGTAGCTCTTAATCTTATCAATAGGGGATTATCCCTTAAAAATTGGAACTTCCTCCTTCTTTCATGGGCTCCTAACTCCCTCTCCCTTCCTATAGATTGATCCCCATCCCTCCACTACTGGTTGGTAATTGTTGGGCTGGTCTAATCATTCACCCTTTGCATTCTTATTTTGTGTCAATGTCTTATCTTCCATTCAGGATAAGGATCTCCTAAGAGCCTCGGTTTGGACTCGGATTACACCAAAGGGAGGCCTCCAACATCAAGGCCATGGTTGTTTTGATTTCTACATTTGTTTAAATATTCATACAAGTAGCCTAATGATCCTTGATCTGTTAGGTAATTGATGTTAAATGTATGCTTTTAATTATACCGCATTTATTGTTGTCTCTTGATCACTTGCAGGTATTCTAACGCCACTAGGAGCAAAGATCGAGCATGAAGGATTGTGGATTAAGGCCTTCACCAAAGAGTTGAACATAACATCAAGAAGAGTTAGGACTTGTTCCCTTTCTCATCCTTATTTGAATGTTAATTAAGAAAGAGTTCATTAGATAATATCGTAAGTTGCTAGACCCACTCTAGGGCTAGAGAGATCATCTCTGTATGCAGAGGGGATTATCTTCACAACAAAATTGGCGACTCCACTGGGGAGCTTTAGCCTCTTTGTCTTCCCTTTTTCGGTTTGTTTTTTGATCAGTTTGACCGATCATTAAGATCTGAGTCTGTTTAGATCTCTGTGGGTTTGCATAGGATTTGGTCATTACTTTAGGGTGTCAAGTCTGGTTTGAGTGTGGATTTTTTTTTAAAATTTTCCTTGTATTCCTTGCTCAGCGTTTTTTATTTTCTTACAGTAGCACTGAAAACATTGTTTTCTATGACATAACTACGCTGATATGCCTTTCAACATTGTTCTGTTTCCCACAGACGCGTTGATCCCAGAGATAAGAAAAAAAACTTAGGGTTTCCCTTTAGCTTTCTAGTGTGTCTTTGCCTTTGCAGTGTCTTTCAAGTTTGAGTGACTTGCTACCACTATGTTTGGTTTAATTCACTATGTTTGAGTGATTGATTTGCTTCTTTGACTTTTCTTGTGTTTGAATGGAATTAAATAATTTTCTAGGTCTCCTAGGTCAGTTGACCTTCAATTTTCACTTGTGTTTCTCAGTAGAGAATTGTGTCAGTTTCAGAGTTGTGCTGCCATCATTCCGAGCACCATTTCAGATTACTTTTAGCTTGTGTTTGGGGTTGTTTCCTTTTGCATCATGTCTTTTGAATCAACTTCGATTAGTCGTCAAGCATAGATTACAATTGTTTGATTCGCAAGTTTGAAAGTGTGTGTTTTGATCTGATTCCCCATTTCAAAAGGTTAGATTGAAAGTCATTTTTGTTTAGTTTTTTTTTGAATTGGTTTGTTTTCGTTTTGAAAAGAAGAGTGAAAGTAGTTTTTTATTTAAGTATTTTTGAAACGATTTGTCTTCCATTCGAGAAAGAAAAAGTGAAAAGTGTGATTTTTTTGCAAATTTTGTTTTCGTTTGGGTAGTTTTGCTTTGATTTTTTATTGCATCAAGTAAAGGAAAAGAAAAAAGTATGTTTAATTCATCTTATTGGAAATAGAAGTGATTTCATTCTTCAATAAGTTTTCATTTGGGGATAATGAAAGAGAATTCAATTTTTAAAATTTGCATTTTAGTGATTTAAACTAGTTGGGTGGCATCATTGCTTATTGCATTGCTTGTATTTCGTACCCTTGTTTTCATTCCCCCCCCCATTAGTTTAGATTTTCATCGAAACGAAATGGATTCTTTTTTGCATTTAGCTACATTATAGGATTTAGTTGACATCACTATTGAGTCAAAACCAAAACGTAATCAAGGTCAATTTTAAAATTTATTCAATTAACCTTAAGGATAATTTGAAATTAATGCAAATATTTAGAGGTCTATGCTAGAGATGTGTTTTGGCGTCATTAAGTGTAGCATCTATCGCTAACAGTCTGTGTTACATTCTCGAGGTGAAACCACATCCCACGTATGGAAGTATATAGGATTATGCTCCACATATGAAAAGTATAAGGGGATGCTTTCATCATACGATTACACATTAGGCAACGCTACTATGGACTGTGCTCCCACATATCGTCGAGTATATATGGGGAGACATCACTAGGTTGCAAGCATGGCATAGGTAACCTAGTCGGCCGCCTTGTAGATGTGAAACACCGTACACAACATTCAGGGAGATTGGATACAATATGTTAAGTTCTTGGTCATTTTTTCTATCATTTATCACTAAGGTGTATATTGTAGTTCACGAATACATGGTAATCATTTATGCCTAGTTCACTCGTTTTGATTTATTTTTGTGTTTAATTTCAATTTCCCATGATAACATCCTACCTGTGCAGTTTGTTGACCTCATATTTCCTGGTTAATTATAAATCTTGATTGATATAGTAAGTGATTCAACTTTTCCTTTGTTGACATTTTTCTAGATGTCATCGTGGTTGAATCCTTGAATTTTCCTCATTCCTCTTCTGAAGGAACTCAAGAGCCTCCTCCTAAGGTTTCACAATTTCCAGATGGACCCCTTGAAGCTCAAGGCGCTGAGCTTAGAATTTTCATAAGTGTCGAATGGATCTCATCTCGGCCACTACCTGATGAGTGGCTTTCATCGTCATCTGAGGATCCTGAGCCGAAAAGTCATGAACCTTCTACACAGTTCATGACCTTTCCTCCAAATCTGCTCTTCGATCCACATGTGGTCTCGCTTGAACGATCGTATAGTCCTTTTTATGGTCCCACAGTTCCTCTTTGTGATTCCCCTTAGCATCTCGTACTGCTTCTTGTCAGTTGTTTCCTCCAGAAATGGTGTCAAATGCTGACGATATTGCACTTGTGAGTACTCCTCAGAGTATTCCCTAGGAAAATTTTGCATCTTACATTCCAGAAGTTGACATTACATCTATGTTTCCTCCAGAAGGTTTTTCGTACGTTACCATTCCTTGGGATGAAGGGAGTGGGACAATTATTCCCTTTAGTCACATTGTATCTACACTTCCAGCGGGGTATACTTCTCTCAGAAGCCTTGTTTCAGGAGCTTCTAGAGCTATATCTTTGTTTCATAATCTTGTTTTTTCAACCGGTGTTCCTCCATATTCTGGCCCATTTGTTTCAAATGTGGTCATTACTTCACAACTTGCGATTTCTGTCAATAAAATGACCGTCTCGCTAGGACCATGTATCCCCTTATCACTATCCACAATCACTGCAATTCCATCTTTAAGTGCTCAATTTGTGGCTTCGTCTATGCTTGGGGGGAAATCACATCCTTTATACATACCTCCCTTATCGGATGGGGAAAATCTTAACTTGGGAATTGTATAAGGGAATAGGACAACCTATTGCTAGTCTTGGTGGAACTATGTTTTCACAGCAACAAGTGATGTTGTAGGAACCTCTATACTAGGAGGTCACCATACTTCAGCCCAACTTGTTTATCGACAACCCCACTTCTAGTATCCCTATGTTCAACAACCCCATGTTCAACGGTCAAGCATACATTATCAGTATGTTCAGAAACCGAACAACCATATCAATATGTTGAACGACAAAATGTTTCTCAGCCATATGTCCAACAACCCCAAAATCCAATGGGTGCAATTGCGACTAACCCTCATTTTGGTCCTCAAGTTCAGACTGATATGAATCCTCCGGGTCAAACTAGAACTTAACCCAATCAACCTGTTGCTCCACACCAGCAAATTCCTCAAGGTCAATTCCAGAAACCCTAGCAGGGAACTTACATCTAGCAAGGGTCGTATCAATAGCCCCAGCAGGGAGCTTATGTTCAGCAAGGGCCGTATCAACAACCCCAACAAGGAACATACGTTCAACAACCACTGCAAAAAGGTGCTTATCAACAACTGCAACCCCAAAAAGGTCCCTATAAAATGTATATACATTATCAAAAATAGTGGGGACATTGGGGGCATTGTGGTCATAATCAACCCCCATGGGGGTAGAACTCGTACCAGTAAGGTTGGAACCCTCAGATGGGAAACTTCCAAAGACCTTTTGCTCTGTATCACCCTTCGTTTCCATTCTTGGCCACGTTGGAATTACCTGATGTGTCTAAGTTGAAAAATGATCCCATCCAACACATGGCTCATTGGCCTCCAGTTCCAACTAAGATTCCTTGAGATTGACCAAAGTTTTAAGGAAAATATGGGGAAAACACATAGGCCCATGTCATGACGTACCATTTATGGTGCTCTTCCATTTCTTGGTTTGATGATTCCATTTGTTTTCATCTTTTCCAACGCACTTTCATGGGTGTTGCTGCTAAATGGTACATTGAACTTCCTCGTGGTGTTTTCTATGATTTCAACACCTTAGCCATGACTTTACTCATGCATTTCCAATTGCCTGCCCGCTATGAGACTAACACCCATCTCCTGAAATATTTGAAGCAGTCACCTGCCACTCATATTTCACATCACATCCATGAATGGAGGTGCAGAAGCCACCTTATTAAATTCAAAATCCCTTATCAATTGTTTACTGAATGGTTCAAAAAATATTTTGTCCCTAAAATATCCAAAGATCTCTCCATGGGTGGACGTGTGACGGAAGAGGAAGTAATATCCCGTGCTAAGTATCTCGATTTGGTATATTCCCAATCTGGGACTCTATATGAGCATTTTCCTCATGCACTGCGACCTTCAACCGACCCAACATCATCCTAATTTCCTGCTATGCCTCCTATTCATGGCGTCATTGGGACAGTGGCCCATACTAATCATAGTACACCCAAGGCTTCTTCGAAGTTTAAGTCTACTTCTATCGCTGCTCCCTCCACTCCTTCGAACAATTTGAAGAATTCTGGTAAAACATATGATGTTAATGCTGTCCAATTTACCACTGCAGACAAGTCCTCTAAGGGTAAAGGAAAATCCAAATCCGACACCACCAAAAAGGATTCCGCTAAGTTGTCCGTCGACGATTATTCCAAGCATAATAGCAAGTATCCTTGCTTTATATGTGATTATGACCACTATACCAAGGATTTCCCTTAGCGTGTGGAGGTTGACCATCTTCCGAAGGGCGCATCTAATACCCCAAAAATCTTGAAAGAACCGTTCCCTATGCAACAGACACAAATGGTATATCAACCCCAATCTATTGCAAGCTCCCAGGTATTTATGGCTGGTACAAAACCCATTTCTGTTGCCACTTGATCAGAAGATTACCCGAATCCTTAGAAATATCCCACAAAAAAGGATGCTACAGATATCCCTTCGTCTTCCATTCCTCCTAGTTTTGGTCCTCTCCAGATTGAGAGACCTATTGGTGATTCCATCATTCGACCACCTCCAAAAGGTGTTCTTCGGAAGTCATCTCATAACCGAACACATGAGCTGCTCACCACTATAACACTGTAGAGCATTTAGCTCAGGCGTATTTGGCAATTTCGGCATTGGAAGTCCTTAAGTCATGCCCATCACAATAGACGACACTATTATCTGCTATTGGAGGGATCGATCCGATGGATTTCAAACTTATTACTTTCGATCTCGAGAAATTTGTTCCTCGGCCCCCATCTCAAGTGGATTTTCTAATTCAAGTCATTACTATGGGTAAAACCATCCATTGAATTGTTGTTTATGAAGGTGCTTCCACCTGCATCATGTCTGTTTCTTGTTAGAAATCCATCGGCTCTCCTACATTGAGTCACTCCCTAAACACTTTGGAAGCTTTCTACAATAGAGGCTCTCGGCTGTATGGTATTCTCAAATCCTTGCCAATTCAGTTGGAGGGTAAGACAGTTAACATATAAGTAGAAGTGGTAGATGCCAACCTTAAATACAACCTTCTCCTTGGGCGTAGTTGGATTCATTCTATGGTGTGTGTGGTCTCCACTCTTTTTCGCGTTCTCCACTTCCCTCATTAGGGGAAAATTGTCACTGTCAACCAACTCATTTTATTTTCCTCTGTTTCCTCAACTGGAAATGTTCCATATTTTGGGAATACATCTACTCCTAATGAGAGCGTTGGGCCAAGTCTTTTCAAGGATTCATCCCCAATGGGCATCTTTCCACTCCCGCTTCCTATTGCCACCTCTGTTAGCATGATATCACCTGGTCATGACCTATGGATTGTCCCTAGCCCTAAGTAGCTTGACATTTTTGGTGATGTTATGCCCCTTGACCCTACAGAGCAGATGTATCAAACCATTGTTCTAGCTTCTGGGGTTGCTTCTGAAGCTAATGATAATCTACTTTCGTCTCTGGACACGTATTCACAGTCCCCTTGGTTCGGTTCTTGGGATTCATATGCTCCCTTGAATGAGAAATTCCCCACTGATAAGAGTATCGTGGAATTAATGTCTCTCGAAGAAACACCTTGGGACAATGGTCATCATCATTCCTCGTTTCTCCTAGGCCTGGATGACATTTATATTCGTCTGGAATCCCATGTTCCATCTAGATTGACTGGCCCACTTCAACATCCCATTTTTGTTCATGAAGTGTTGTCCTAAGGGAACATGGGTAACACTTATGCAACCATTCCAATCGACGGGTTGTCAAGAATGTTCACATTGGTGCCTCTTGTTCTCCCGGTGAGATCATAATTTACACTGCTATTTTCAAATAATTCTATGATGTATTCGCATGGTCTTATGAAGAAATGCTTGGCATAGACCCTAGTATTGTGGTCCACGATATCCCTACATATCCAGACTCGAAGCCTGTTCGTCAACTACTACGTCCTATGCACCCAAGAAAGGTTGTTTCCATTAAGGGAGAGGTCAAAAAACTTCTCAAGGCTAGTTTCATCTATCCCATACCATGACAGATTGGGTCTCTAACACCGTCACTATTACCAAAAAGCAAGGGACCATTTGAGTCTGTGTTGATTATCGCGATATAAATCGAGATTGTCCTAAAGACAACTACCCCACTCCTTTTATAGATCAAATTATTGACGAATGTGCGGGGAGTGAGATATTCTCTTTTTCGATGGTTTTTTTGGCTATAACTAGATCAATATTCTTCTGACCAATCAACACAAGACTGCTTTCATTTGTCCTTAGGGAAAATTTTCTTATAAGAAGCTCCTGTTTGGTTTAAAAAATGTTGGGGCTACCTTCCAACGGGCTATGTCCTATGCTTTTCATGATATTAAGCACAAAGTCCAACCATATCTTGACGACCTTCCAGCTCATTCTGTGAAACGTCGAGATCACCCTAAACATCTTCGAGCGAATTTTCTTCGCTGTAGACACTATAACATACGGTTAAATCCTCATAAATGTGTCTTTTGTAGAGAATGAGTTCGTCTCTTAGGTTTCATGCTTTCTAAAGAAGGCATCTGGATTGATCCTCTTAAAGTTGAGGCAATCTTCAATTTTCCTCCTCCCTTCTCTTTACATCAGCTGCAAATATTGCAAGGGAAAGCTAATTTTATTCGTCAATTCGTCCCGAATTATGCCTAGTTTGCCAAAGGATTTACATGTTTGTTGAAAAATGTAGTCCCATTTATTTGGGATGAAATTTCTCAAGCCTCTTTCGATTTTTTGAAGAAATCCCTCATCAGTTCTCCTCTATTACATCCTCCTGATTATCATCGCGATTATTTCTTATATTTGGCCGCCGCAGACAACACTATTGGTATGGTGTTGGTTCAGGATGATGATGATGGCCACAAACATGTAGTTTACTACCTGAGCCAAAAGCTCTACGATGTTGAGACTCATTACGATCATGTAGAAAAACTCACCTTAGTCGTTGTCCACGCTATTCAGTACTTTCGCCATTACATTCTCTTGCATAAGGTTACATTGATTTATGAATGCAACCCCATGACTTACATTCTTACTTGTTAGTTACTTAGGGGAAAGTACTCCAAATGGATTTTCTTTCTCCATGTGTTCGACTTAGAGTTTTCTACCGCTAAGTCTAAGAAATCACTAGTATTTTCTTAATTGATCTGCAATCTTCCAGCTGCAGTTGATCCTACCCCTTTTGATGAAACGATTCTTGATGAATTGCTCTTTCTCATCAATACTCTTGATCCATGGTATGGAGACATCATTGTTTATCTCTAGACCCAAATATTTCGTTCAGAACTCTCTTCCCCAAGAGGCGACAAATTCGTTAACAGTCTCAACCATACCGCATCGTTGGTGATACTTTGTATCGCACTGGTGTCGGATTCCATCCTCTGTCGATGCTTAACTCTCGAGGAAGCTGAGAAAGTCCTTAATGACTGCCACTTCGGGGCCTGTGGTGTTCATATGTTTGTTTATGCTATTGCTTAGAAAATCCTCCGCGTAGGATATTTTTGGCCATCCATTTTTAAAGACTACATTCTTATCGTCGGAAAATGTCATGATTGCTCTATTCTCGGAAAGAATGCGACCCACCCTCACCCTTGCACCCAGTTGTGACCATCGGGACATTTGCATAATGGGGCATATATTTCATGACCTATAACCCTCGCTTGGCCAAGGAGCATGGTTATATTATCGTTTTCATCGGTTATTTTACAAAATGGTTTGAGGTGATGCCTACATATGATAATGAAGGTCAGACTGTGACGCAATTTATTTTCAACAATGTCATAGCTCGATTCGGTCCCCCGAAAGCCATTGTCACTGACCATAGCTCCCACTTTCACAATCATATGATGACAAAGCTTACTGCTCAGTTGGGGCTACACCACGATATCTCCACTCTGTATTATCTGCAGGCCAATGGCCAAGTTGAAGATGTTAACAAGGTTTGGGTGACAATGCTTAAATGAACCAATGGGAGACATAAAATAGGATGGCACCTCATGATATTCTCAAATTTGTGGACTTACCAAACTTCTGCTAAGACTGTTATTGGATTCACACCATTTCAGCTGATGTATTGTTTGGAAGCCACACTCCCGATTGAGTGTGAAATCCCTTCTCTGAGACTAGCTATCGAACTACTTCTTGGTACTTCACCATAAGAGGAACGTCTGCTTTATTTCGAATGACTTGATGAGGCTCGATGTCTCACTACTTTAGTCATTGAAGCACAAAAGGAACACGTTAAAGCTCAATATGATAAATCTGTTACTCTTCGTGTTTTCTCTGAAGATGACTTGGTCTTGCTTTACGATCAAGCCCATGATAAGCTAGGGGTCGGGAATCTCAAGCTGATGTGGCATGGGCCATACATTATTCAGTGAGTCTTAGAAAGAGGCGCCTATGAGCTAGTCGATTACAAGGGTAATCCATTATATGAGCCTCAAAATGGGCTATATCTGAAGAAATACTATGCTTGATTTCAAGTATGGTACTTTGTACATTAGCGCGTGTTTCATTAGTGTGTTTTTAGATTTTTTTTGGTGAGATTGTTTGCTTTGCAGACATGTTCCCTATGCTTACCTCATGTTCCACTTTGTTTTTAGATGTCATCGAACCAATATGTTGGTTTTGCTAATGGTGCTTGCCGTAGCACACAAAACTTAACTTCCACGGCATGGGCACTCTTTGCCCAGGATAGCAAGTTGGTCAATTTACAAGGTATTTGCCTGGGCCAAAAAAATAATAATATTTCCAAATATAGTGCGGTCATCTAACTATTATCAGATGAAATTTCTCTTGGTATCAGAGATTTTGTTGTCAAGATGGACTCACAAATCATTGTGTTGCAGCTAAATGGTCAATATTCAGTAAGAAACCCTCAAATTTTGTGCATGTATTTACATTTTTGATTACTGAAAGAAATTTTGATTACATCACATATTAACACATTATGCGCAATTTCAATACATTAACAGATACATTAGAAAATTATGTTTTGGATCAACATTTATGTCATATGAAAAAACCAGACACATCGTCATGATATAAGAACACTTAGTAGAAAAAGGAAACATGCACACACATACACACACACACACACAAACATATATCGAGTTTGTAAAATTTTGTTGCATCAAAATATTAAAAAGTATGTGTTTCGTGAAACAATGGCTGCCTACATCAGTGAGAAAATAAACTAAAAGATACTATTTTCCCACATGGTGCTTATGATAGCATGTGACTGCTTAGATAAATCGCCAGAGTAAATGACGTTGTCGGCCTGGGACCACACGGTATGCCTTTGATAGCCTAATGGGATATCGTCAAAATTTGTGTATTTTGGTATGCCTTTGATCAGGCTTGCCGGATAACTCTCCACCTCTTCTAGCTGCCCCCTCCTCATAGGGAGCATCCTTGAGTTGGCGTGCCACTTTCTTGGAAATTGGAGACATACCGGGTGGTATTTCCAGTCCAACATTTGCAAAACATCATAACATAAGTTTAAATCTCGAAATACATAACAAAAACATAAAAAAGTAAAAATTCGAAAAACATTTTTTACCTGCATTTGACCACCGTGCACCAGGCGGCAAAGGAATATATGGGTCTCCTCCAAAATTAGTGCCGACATATGCGTAGTCCTCCACCACGATCAACTAACATCATAGCCAACTGAAAAATGATGTAGGGAAAAACATCTGCTGCCCCCGTCCCTGACGGGGCATATTCTCGCACCACCTCAGCAGCCTCGGATCCCTTGGGGCTGGATTGTACACCTATATCCACTGATATTGAAACAAAGGAACTCTCTTAAATAAGAAAGTGACCAGGATCAATCCATCTCTGAATTTTTTCAAGCGTCCTATTTTTCACTTGGTTAGTTGTCTCTTCATGTTGGCCAACAACCCCTCATACAAATTAAACATTGTGGGAGAAAGACAATCCATAGCATATTGGAACTGAGACTTCATTGCCTCATGAAACTCTTGGGCCCCAGCTACACGGGCCCTTCAATGAAAAATCAACCTCAAAGGTAGAATGTTGATGGTTTTATATCCACCTTTCCATTGGACGTCTTTCTAGCACTTGGACAATGTCTCTGGATGAGCATGCTAGTGCTCTCTCCTCCAGTATGAGCTCTGGAGACTTGGATCCTCTCTCCTCTCTTGGAAAACCCTGTGATGAAGTAGATGTCATAAATCTCTAGTTCAAGCTCATGATCCCCAAGAACAAAAAATTGGCAATCAACGTCCCATATCCCGATAAGATATTCTAAAAGCTCCAACTAAACTCTCAGTCGTGAGATCAGGAAAAACTTAAGAAATCCACAATTACTTAGTTTGTTTATGCAATTTGGATCTTGGAGATATTGGTGGTATTCCATCTCATGACCCCTCTCTTTCCATTCAATCAACATCTTCACTGAAGACACCTACAAAATATGTTCAAATGATATTTTGGGAGATTTCATTGGAGAAAATTTGGGAATAAATCATTAAAAGAGAAAGAATTTTGTGTTTTTTAATCTTCCTCATAGTCATATCGTCTATAAAAAGTGAAAGGGTGTTAACGACGTGCTGTCCTTCAGGCTAGGGGCAATTGACATGGGTCCGTTAGGTCGAACCTGCGTTGGTCACCTGCGAAATTAAAATTTGAAATCCTCTCCCCAACACTAAAATTTATAAATAAAATGACTTAAGAATAGAATAAAATTGAAGAAAAAAGATAGATCTCTTACCTGTAGCTGACAGATTGTTGAACGGTGTCCTGGATCATCCGTAACACTGATCTAAAGTTTGAGAGAAAACGGGGTGAGAAGTGCTTCTCCAATTTTACTCCAAATAGAATGGTAAAAATGATTTATTTTTGTCTATTTATAGATTTTTGAAAATATTTTTACTAATATTTTATTATTTTTTCTCGATATCTGTTATGAAACTAGCTCCCAAAATAGAATAAAAGAGAGATCAATGCCTTAGAAATTAGCCACTTCGAGTGGGCAACCTCCTTTACATTACATAAATGAACAATTCTTGGATGACAAATAAAAAAACCTCCTTTCTATATATAGGATTCCATGGGGGTCACAATATAATCCTAGCAGACCTAAAAATAATAATGTAAGGGCACAACAATAACAATAGTGGGCTTTTATGGGGCACAAAAATAACAATATGGGGACTACAGGGGTACAAAAATAACAATAAGGGGGCTACACTAACAACAATAAGGGACTACACTAGTAATATATGGACTTAACATGCCCCTCTCCTTCAAAAAAGTGTTGTCCTCAACGCTTGAGTAGTTATGGATGCTTCTATATAAAATTCTCATCCTCCCATGTGGAATCTCCAGTGGGTAAGTTCTTCCACTTTATGAGATACTCTGAAATTGATCGATTTTGTAGTTGTCAAGATCTTGTTTCCGTGACTGCTTCATGTTCCAATATGATTTTCCTTCCTCATCAAGTTCTGGCAATATTGTTTGAACTGGAATTTTGTCACCTATAACCTTCTTTAAGCATGAGGCATGGAAAACTCGGTGCGCTCAAGAAGAAGCAGGAAGCTACAATTTGTATGCCATAGTACCAATCCTTTGCAACACCTTGTAAGGAAAATAGTACTTTGGTGATAATGTATTATCCTTCTTAGCTTGCTTGATGAAAATTTGTTTGTATGGTTGTAGCCATAAAAATACCCAGTCTCCTACATAAAAAATTCTCTCGCTGCGATGTTGATCTACTTGTTGTTTCATTTGATTGTGCGCCAAATTTAGGTTATCATTTAAGAGTTGGAGAACTTGTCGTTGATGCTCAATGTGATCTTCCACTGCCTGAACCTTATAATTTTCTCTTAAAGATGATGTGATGGACGGTGGATGATATCCATAAAGTGCCATAAATGGGGTCATTTTTGCTGCAGTATGGAAGGAAGTGTTATACCACCATTCAGCTAGAGGTAACCACTTGAACCATTGTGTTTGTTTATTAGATACAAAACAACGAAGATATCCTTCCAAACATTTCTTCATTATCTCAATTTTCTGATCAGATTAAGGATGATAAGATGAGTTATGAGCTAGTTGAGTACCCAAACAAGAAAATAATTTCGTCCAAAAATTTCCAGTGAAAATGGGATCTTTGTTGCTTACGATAATCTTTGGGTTTCCATGTAGCTTTTGAATTGTTTCCATAAATGCAGTAGCAACTATACTTGCTTTAAATGGATGAGATAATGCACAAAAGTGTGCATACTTGGTAAGTCTATCAACTACCACCATGATGACACTCTTTCCTTTAGACTTCGGTAAACCTGTGATGAAATCCATTGGAACATCCTCCCAACGTTGACTTGGAATGGATAAAGGTTATAGCATACCCAAGGTATTAATTGTCTCAAATTTATTTTGCTAGAAAACCAAACATTCCACCACAAAAATTTGAATATCAGATTTAAGGCCATCCCAAAAAAATTATTTCTTCACCCTGTGGTAAGTTTTTAAAAATCTTGAGTGTCCTCCTAAGGGAGAGGTGTGCAATTCCAAAAGAATCTTTTGTTTTTGTTGGGAATTCTTACAAAGATATAAGCGATCTTTGTACCATAAGGAATCTTTTTTCCAACTAAATGTATCAGATGTACTGGGATCTTGTTGCAACTTTTGAATGAGTGCCCACACTTCTTTGTCATTATTCCATTCCTCCATTGCTTCGGTTATCCAATATAATTGGATAATAGAAATGACACAAATCAATGCTTCCACCTCCTCATTTTTTCTTGTGAGTGCATCTGCAACAACATTTAGCTTCCATATTTTTTTAGATGATTTTAGAGTCATAACTCAACATCCTTGTGACCCATTCTTGCTGCTATTCTAAAGATAGTCTTTGTTCCAAAAAGTATTTAAGACTATCGTGATCAGTTTTTACCTTGAAGTGTCTTCCCATTAGGTAAGGTCTCAATTTCTTTAGTGCATGTAGTATTCCCAACATTTACTTCTCATAAATAGATTTATGTAAATACTTTCCTTTGATTGGAAAACTTTCAAAAGCAATGGGTCTTCCTTCTTGCATTAAAACAACACCAATTCCATTTCCTGAGGCATCACATTCCACAATAAAGGTTTTTGTGAAGTCTGGCGTAGCTAAGATCGGTGCTAGGAAAATTTCCTCTTTAATATGTTCAAAGGCCTTATTTGCTTTAGGAGTCAATGAAAATACATCTTTCTTCAATAATGTTGTTAGAGGTGATGCTATTCTCCCATAATTCTTAAAAAAACTTGCGATAATACCTTGTTAACCCGAGAAATCCTCGCAACTGCTTTATGGTTGTGGGGACTTTCCATTCCTTAATGGCTTTAATTTTTTTAGGGTCTACCTTAAAACCCTCTCGAGATACAATATGACCTAGATATTCCACCTCTTGTAATCCAAAGAAATATTGGGAGGTTTTTTCATATAATTGTTTCTCCTCCAATACGTTCAATTTCGCTATTTTGGACATAAGGATATCTGTAAGGCCTGATGTTTGGAGGAACACTTCCTGGAATCAAATGAATAACATGATCATGATCACGAATAGGTGGGAGTACTTTGGGAGTTTCAAACAACTTTTCATGATTGTCCAAGACTTTTGGAGGTATGGAGAAATAGATGATTTTGATGTTGGAACTTCTAGTGAGCATAATTGTGAAAGTATGCCTCGTTGTTATTTCTTCAGAAGCTTTGCTTTGCCATGACAATAGAGCTTATTATCTTTCCCGACTTCCCTACGATACCTCATAATTCAAATTCATTTCCTTCTGAAAAAAATTCAAGAAAAGTTATTGAAAATTAAAAGCTACCGTCCCCAAAGATTGTAACCAGTGTACTCCTAGTAAAACATCAACACCTCCCATTGGAATGGAAAGAATTGGAATATTCAATACATAATCCCATATGGTTAGCTTGATATTATGGAATTTTCTATAGAAATTTATAGTTCCTCCATTAGCAACCATCACTTGACACTCTGGTGCTGGGTATAGGAAGCAATTCAATTCTTTGGCTACCTTACAATGAATAAAATGATGGGTACTACCCGAATCAATCAACACTATTACATTTTTCTTCTTGATATGTCCTTCTACCTTGAGAGTTTGAGGAGTGGTAATTCCTGCCAATGCATTACAGGATATGGTCAGACTCATTTCTTCTTTCTCTAGGGTTGGTTCCTGCTGTATATCCTCTTCTTTTAAAGTTTCTTGTTTATTTTCTTCCTCTAGAATATCAGTTACCCTTATATTCAATTTTTGTAAGTCCTCAATGTGCTCCACCATTTAACCCTTTTGTTTGAGATTTATCAATTGGCTAAAAAAGGTGTTGCTCTTTGTATCCTCATAATGTGCTATCATTTCCTCCATAAAAATTTACCAAGTGACAATTTTTTACGAGACCAAAGCCATCGATATCATACAAATGTATTTTGTTCTAAATATAAAGTTGCAATGCAGACCTTTTGTGTGTTTTGCATATTATGGAGATCAAAATATTTCTCCATCTATTGTATCCATGTTACGAGATCCTTGCCATCAAACTTCCTCATATCGATATTTGGAATATGGTGGGTCTTCAATCCAACATTAGAGTTTATGAAATCATGATTAACATTTATTTTTTTCTCATCACCAGTTTCTTCTATTACCTTTTAGCCATTCGGAATCATTTCTTGTATCAACTTTGTCAAACCTTCTTCAAACCGTCCCTGTCTTCTTTTAGATCATTCTTCATGTCTTCCATGTTGTCTTTCATTTTTTCATCGATCTTAACTTCCAATGCATCCATATTAGCTTCCATTCCATCCATTAGCTTCCATGCCATCCATCTTAGCTTCCATTCCATTCTTCAAACCATCCATCTTAGATTCCATGCCTTTATTCAAACCATCCATCTTAGCTTCCATGCCTTTCTTCAAAACTTCCATTTAATTTTTTGTTACTCTTGACGAGAGCGAAATTTGGTGCACTTGGTCTTGTATTTTTGATATATCATGGTGCACGTCTTCCTCTTCAAGAGTCATAGTAGAGCCTTCTGAGGGCTTAATGGGTGTTGAATTATTTTTAGGGGCCATTTTAGAACCCAATATTGATATATATGCTTCAATATGCCCTTGGAATCACTTCAAACTGATTTTTCAAACAGACTTATGCAATTTGAAAAAAAAATACACACCTTTTTCTTGTTTTTGAGGAGCTCAATTTTGAAACTGATGTATATCTATAATTTCGGATCACCGAGATTTTATCTTTAGTCCTCTAGTAGCACTTTGAATCTTCTTTCCAATGCCACAGGTCTGATCTGACTTGTACTCTTCAAGGAAAATTTATGCCCAATCTCCCGCAATGACCTAATTATGGACTGGTTTAGTAGAGAAAACTTGTATGTCGTGCCACATGTCATTGTTTCCTCCTTTGAATCTGAAATTGATACAAAGGAAACTAAAGTCCGTCTACTTTGAATTTTTTTTTACAGAATTCCAATCCGATGCTCAGAGAGAGAGTTATGAAGATTTTCCCAACGTCACCTCTTTGAGATGAAATTTAGGAGCCTAGAAAAACCCTAACTTCCACAGGTCATATCTCTGCAAATATTGTGAACCAAGATCTGAAATATTTACATGACGTTCCTCATGATTTCTTCGCAAATGAATTTTTTAAGGTTCTGAACCTTCACAGAAAAAAAAAGTTATAGCGAAAATGCCACGATGGCTTGTTTGAAGCAGGGAAACCCTAGAATCCAAAGCTCTGATATCAAATGTTATGAAACCAACTCCCAAAATAGAAGAAAAGAGAGATAAACACCTAAGAAATCTTCAGTGGGTAAGTTCTTCCACTTTATGAGATACTCTGAAATTGATCGATTTTGTAGCTGTCGAGTTCTTATTTCCGTGACTGCTTCACGTTCCAATATTTTTTTTCCTTCCTCATCAAGTTCCGAAAATATTGTTTGAACTGAATGTTTGTCACGTATAACCTTATTTAAGCATGAAACATGGAAAACTGGGTGCACTCAGGAAGAAGTAGGAATCTCCAATTTGTATGCCATAGTACCAATATTTTGCAGCACCTTGTAAGTACCATATTAATTTGGCGACAACTTACTATCCTTCGTAGCTTGCTTGAGGGATATTTATTTGTATGGTTGTAGCTGTAAAAATACCGAGTCTCCTACATCAAAAATTCTCTCGCTGTGATGTTGATCTGCCTATTGTTTCATTCGATTTTGTGCCAAATTTAGGTTGTCCTTTAAGAGTTGGAGAAATTTTTGTTGATTCTTGATGTGATCTTCCACTGCTTGAACCTTGGAATTTTCTCTTAAAGATGATGTGGTGGATGGTGGATGATATCCACAAAGTGCCATAAATGGGGTCATTTTTGCTGTAGTATGGAAGGAAATGATATACCACCATTCAACCAGATTTAACCACTTAACCGATTGTGTTTGTTTATCAGATACAAAACAACGAAGATATCCTTCAAAGCATGTGTTCACTATCTTAGTTTTCCCATCAGATTGAGGATGATAAGATGAGCTTTGAGTTAGTCGAGTAACCAAACAAGAAAATAATTTCATCTAAAAATTTCCAGTGAAAATGGGATCTTTGCCGCTTACAATAATATTTGGGTTTCCATGTAGCTTTTGAAATGTTTCCATAAATGCAATAGCAATTGTACTTGATTTAAATGAATGAGATAATGAACAAAAGTGTGCATACTTGGTAAGTCTATCAACTACCACCATGATGACATTATTTCTTTCGGACTTAGGTAAACCTTTGATAAAATCTGTTGAAATCTCTTCCCAATGTTGACTTGGAATGGATAAAGGTTGTAGCAGACCCGGGGTCTTAATTATCTCAACTTTAATTTTCTGGCAAACCAAACATTCTGCCACAAAATTTTGAAAATAAGTTTTAATGCCATCCCAAAAAAATTCTTTCTTCACCTTGTGGTAAGTTTTTAAAAATCTTGAGTGTCCTCCTAATGGATATGTGTGCAATTCCAAAAGATTTTTTTGTTTTAGTTGGGAATTCTTACAAAGATATAAGCGATCTTTGTACCATAAGGAATCATTTTTGCAACTAAATGTATCAGATGTACTAGGATCTTGCTGCAACTTTCGAATGAGTGTCCACACTTCTTCTTCATTCTTACATTCCTCCCTTGCTTCGATTATCCAATCTGGTTGGATAATAGAAATGGCACAAAACAATGATTCTACCACCTCATCCTTTCTTGAGAGTGCATCTGCAACAAAATTCAGCTTCCCTTTTTTGTATATGATTTCAAAGTCAAAACCCAACATCTTTGTGACCCATTTTTTCCACTCTTCTGAATATAGTCTTTGTTCCAAAAAGTGTTTATGACTATCATTATCAATTTTTACCTTGAAGTGTCTTATGATTAGGTAAGGTCTCCATTTATTTAGTGCATGTAGTATTGCTAACATTTCCTTCTCATAAATAGATTTCTCTAACTAATTTCCTTTGATTGGACAGCTTTCAAAAGCAATGGTTCTTCCTTCTTGCATTAAAACAACACTAATTCCATTTCCTGAGGCATCACTTTCCACAATAAAGGTTTTTGTGAAGTCTGGCGTAGCTAAGACCAGTGCTTGGCACATTCCCTCTTTAAGATGTTCAAAGGCCTTAGTTGCTTCAGGAGTCCATGAAAATTCATCTTTCTTCAATAATGTTGTTAGAGGTGTTGTTATTCTCCCATAATTCTTAAAAAACTTGTGATAATACCCCGTTAACTTGATAAATCCTCACAACTTCTTTATGGTTGCGGGGACTTTCCATTCCTTAATGGATTTAATTTTGTTAGGGTGTACCTTAACACCCTCCTGAGATACAATATGACCCAGATATTCCACCTCTTGTACTCCAAAGAAACATTTGGAGGTTTTTTCATATAATTGTTTTTCCTCCAATAGTTTGAACACCCTGTCAACATGTTGAACATGATCCTTCCCAGACCTGTTGTAGATTAGTATATCATCTAAAAATACTAACACAAATTTTCTAGGGAAGGGTTTGAAAATGGAATTCATCAACCCTTGAAATGTTGAAGGTGCATTGGTAATGCCAAAAGGCATGACCAAAAATTCATAATGACCCTCATGAGTTCGAAATGTTGTTTTCAGAATATCTTTAGTCTTCATTCTAATTTGATGATATCCTGAACGAAGATCCAACTTGGTAAAATAAATTACTCCATGTAATTCATCTAATAATTCATCAATCACAGGAATGGAAAATTTATATTTAATAGTGAGCTTATTGAGCTCCCTATAATCCGAACACATGTGCCATGATCTATCCTTCTTGTGCACTAATACTACTGGAGCAGAGAAAGAAATTTGACTAGGTTGAATTATACCAACCTCTAAATTTTCTAGAATCATACGTTCAATTTCGCTCGTTTGGACATAAGGATATCTATAAGGCCTGATGTTTGGAGGAACACTTCTTGGAATCAAATGAATAGCATGATCATGATCACGAATAGGTGGGAGTCCTTTGGGAGTTTCAAACACCTTTGAATGATTGTCCAAGAATTTTTGGAGATTTGGAGAAATAGATGATTTTGATGTTGGAACTTCTAGTGAGAATAATTGTGCAATTACCCCTCGCTGTTATTTCTTTAGAAGCTTTGTCATGACATTAGATCTTATTATCTTTCTCGGCTTCCCTGCGATACCCCGTAATTCAACTTCCTTTCCTTCTGGAAAAAATTTCAAGAGAAGTTCTTGAAAATTAAAAGCTACCGTCCCCAAATATTGTAACCATTGTGCTCCTAGTAAAACATCAACACCCCCCATTGGAATGGAAAGCATTGGACTATTCAATAAATATTCCCCCATGGTTAGCTTGATATTATGGCATTTTATAGAGCAATTGATAATTCCTCCATTTGCAACCATCACTTGACACCTTGGTGCTGAGTATATGAAGCAATTCAATTCCTTGGTTACCTTACAATGAATCAAATTATGGGTACTACCCGAATCAATCAACACTATTACATTTTTTTTCTTGATATGTCCTTCTACCTTGAGAGTTTAAGGAGTGGTAATTCCTTCCAATGCTTACAGGATATGATCAAAATCATTTCTTCTTTCTCTAGGGTTGATTCCTGGTGTATATCCTATTCTTTTTAAGTTTCTTGTTTATTTTATTCCTCCTCTTCACAACCTATGTAAAACAATTTCTTTTCAGCACACTTATGACCTTTAGTGTATTTTCTATCACAATTGTAGCAATTCCATTTTTCTCTTTTTTCTTCCAATTGTTGTGGTGTCAACTTTATAGGTTGTGGAAGTATAGGAGTAGCAACACTTCCATCTTTATAGATGTGAGTGGTAGGCTTCCTTGTCGCCATAATTTTACTTTCAATTTTTCTTCCCAACCTGAATGCCTTCTCCAATGAATCAGGTTCCCAAAGGAAAAACTCATGTTGGATGTTATCCTTTAAAGACCCTATGAAGACATCAATCATGTGTTCCTCTGGAATATCAGTGACCTTTATATACAATTTTTGGAAGTCCTCAATGTGCTCCACTATTGAACCATTTTGTTTGAGATTTATCAATTGAATAAAGAAGGTGTTGCTCTTTGTATCCTCATGATGTGCTATCATTTCCTTTGTAAAAATTGACCAAGTGACAATTTGTTTACAAGAGCAAAGCCATCGGTACCATACAAATGTATTTTTTTTCTAAATATAAAGTTTCAATGCATACCTTTTGTATGTTTTTCACATTATGGAGATCAAAATATTGCTCCATATGTAGCATCCATGTTATGAGATCCTTGCCATCAAACTTCCTCATATTGATCTTTGGAATATGGTGGGTCTTCAATCCAACAATAGAGTTTATGAAATCACGATTAACATTTATTTTTTCTCATCATGAGTTTCTTGTACTAACTTTTCGCCATTAAGAATAATTTCTTGTATCAACTTTGTCAAACCCTCCCTGTTTGCTTTTAGATCATTCTTCATGTCTTCCATGTTGTCTTTCATTTTTCACTACAACGAAAAAACCCTCTAGCGGAGGTTATAAAGGAGGTTTTTAGTGTTATAAAATTGGCCAAAATTGTCAAAAAAACATTTGCTACAACATCCGTTTATGGTTACGGAGGTTTTGGTGGAGCGTTTAATGAAAATTCAACACAACTAAAAAAAAAATGGGTGGCTGGAGGTTATTACAGATGTCTTTTTCATCGATGCGCTACTCGGGCTTGAACGCACCGGTGCGTACATCTAGAAGGTGGCCCGGGCTAGTCGAAGGAGAACGCACCGGGCCGTCAAGGTATAAAACCACATCGAGCGCAGTGTTGGTGTTACAACGCATGGGGCCTTTCTAATTGGTCTTGGGATTTGTGAGGTGCCCATAGCTCGTCTCAACGCACTGGTGCGTATACTGATAGAAATGCACTGGTGCGTAGTATCACACAAATGCACCGATATTTATAATTGGTATCGGTATTTGTGCGGTGCCCATAGGTCGTACAAATGCATCGATGTGTAGAGACATATGAACACATCGGTGTGCAATATCACACATATGCACTGAGATTTATAGTTGGTATCAGTATTTGTGCGGTTCCCAAAAGTTGTCCAAATGCACCGGTGTGTAATTCCACATAAATGCACCGGTGCACAGTACCGCACAAACACACCTATATTTTTAATTGGTTTTGGTATTTGTGCGATGCCCATAGGTCGTAGAAATGCACCGACGCGCTTCAGAAAACAAAAGCATCGGTGTACAGTAACTAACACACACTGGTTTTCATTTTGTATTTTTTAGAAACATCGACTTGTGATAGTGCAATTATTGTGATTGTTTTAAATTCATTAGTCATCAAAAGTCAACACATCTTATAACAACATTCATATGAATTAATTTTTTAATAGTGCATTTGAATGTGATGTTTGGATTAATTTGTTATATCATATCATCAAATTTCACATCTCTTCATTATAATATTTAATCATCGATAAATTTAATCATTGGTGTTACATTTCATAGCGACAATGGAGAACACAATAGAATAAATTAAAACACACACACACACACACACACACACACACACACACACACACACACACACATATAAGACGATCTTTGTCATACAAAATGGAACAGTTATTGGTATCCCTTTGTCTTTCAATTGGGACACTATGTCCATTACATTAAACAAAATGTCTGATTTCACAGGATAATATTTCAAAAAAAACAACATCTTGCTTTGATATCCAAACATAGTGATCATCATTCTTCGCTTGAATTGCTGTCACTGCTAGAGCTTCTTCCATGACTTGGGTTATTTTCAGGAATGTTTTGTGCACTGTGTTGATTTTTTTCTTCTTCTTCACCTTTCATCTACAAACCAAAAAATAAACTGTAATGAGTGTATATACATTTGTGAGAATAATTAAAATTGCAATATTAAATGATATACATCAATGTAAATCGAAAAGAAATGACGTACCATTGCAACAATTGACTCATAAACTCTACACATTCTTTCAAAACCATGTAACATGCCATCTTTCAAGCTTTCATCCATTGGCGTAGTTCCATACTTTGTTTCTTGCAAGTTTTATACCCCATAACAAATCATATATTTAATATAAAAGATTTTTTTGTTCTATTAATTATAGATAGAGCTAAGTAAAACAAGATCGATAGATGCTTACAAATTCCACAATTAATTTCTGATATGCCAACATATACTCACAACCCATATTTAACCCAATTTCAATCAATTCCTCTGATGGTTCTTCTTTGTATGTTAGCTCCTGTTTGAAGACATCCAATGATGATTTTTGTAAAACAACTTAAAAAATACAAAAATGAAATCTAGTTAAGTTGTTATAAGGAAGTAACAATTACTCACAAACTTAGATATCAACCCTTTTCTTCCTTGTCGTCTTGTTTTATGTAGTGAATGGGTTCCATTTTCTTTTCTTTTATGTAAGAAAATACTTGGAAATTTATATTTAATGCTAAATTATTTATTTATTGTACCTAATGATCGAAAAATTCAATGATTACATATTACATTTGAAGCATGTTGTTGTTGAGATGGCTCCTCCTACGATGCAATTTTGTCCATTTCTTTGACCATCTCCTTGTACACCTTTTTGGACATTCCTACTGGCATATTTCTGATATTGGCTTGTTCATCTTTTGAGATTTTCATAATATTCTTGAAAATGTAACATGAAAATAAACTATTTAATTTTTATATTGATATATGAAAAGTAAATATAACAAAAGTGATATTTATAAATAATTCTCGACAAACATTTAAAGGAATATTACTTGTTCATTCCTTCTTTTTTGTTGTTGTACGTTTTTGCTATTAAAAATCTGACATGTCTCATTGACCAATTCTCTGGAAACTCTTCTTGTAGTTTAGATAAAATTTGGTTCTTGGAATCATTGGATTGGTTTTTGTATTGTAAGTGGAAAGAACGTCTATAAATTCGTTCCACTAGACCCCTCAAACTTTTGTAAAAGTTTTTCCCCCTTTTGTTAACCTCCAGAACCACTCCAGATGAGTTAAGGAGAAATTCATTTTCATTTGCATGTTCTATTTTTTTTCTTTTCTTAGAAAAACATTCATTTTCTGAGTTATTGGTCCCAGTAGAACATTAAACATATGTGAATTAATAGATTGTTTGACATGTTATATAATAATTTTAAGTATATTATTAATGAAAATTAAAAAAAGAAACTCATATTGGATCGATAATATTTTTTCATTCACCTGATTCATCCTTTTGCAATTTTTCCATCAAGCTTTTACGCACTTCTCATCCTAGATCAGAAATAATCTTATCGAACTTCGTCATTTTCTAGCTCTGCATGATACAGAGTAAACAATACATATTAGTTAAACTTACATAAAGTTCAAAAATAATATTTTTTGTAAAGAATTTACAAATAACTTGCCTTTTTTTTTTATTGATGTGTTATCAACATTTTTGTTACTTGATCTCTTGTCAATCATTTCTTTATCAATATGAAACTTGTATCATATCATTCATTAATATATTTATAAATAAATTGACAACTTTTCAGGTAAAAAAAATCTCAAGAAACCGGTGCGCCATTTATTCTGTATGCACCGACATCGGTGCGTGAAGGTATTATAAACGCACCGCACAAACCATATAATAGACCATACGGTGCTCAATGTTAACAAGGAGCACCGGTGCGTTACATGTTAACCACCGCACCGAATAACACTTGTACTGGTGCGCTAGGTTACGACGGGCGCATCGATGAAAAAAATCAATTTTTTTTTTTTTTTAAATTCACGCAAGGGCCGACATGGATTGGGATCCGACTATGCAAGTCGTCCCATGGGTCGGATGTCTTAGGCCTAAATTTAGTAATACAAACCCTATAAATCTAAAATTAAAAGCCCTAATTCTGAAATCACAAAAAGAGGGAGAAGAAAGGGCAGAAACAAAAAGAATGTAAGGTTTGTTTCTAAAATGGAATTTTTATTTATTATTATTATTATTAATTTTTTTTTGAAACAACATGTTCGTGGTGCACCATAATGAAATAGCGCACCGATGACATATTTTACATATGCCACACTAAGAAAAAAATATTTTGTTTTTAATTTTTTTAACACAGTACTTTCGCGGTGCACTGGGATAATACAGAGCACCGGTGCGCTAGGTTACGCTGGGCGCACCGATGAAAAAAAATCTAGTTTTTTTTTTTTAAATTCACGCAAGGGACGACATGGATTGGGATTCGACTATGCAAGTCGTCCCATGGGTTGGATTTCTTAAGCCTATATTTAGCAATACAAACCCTATAAATCTAAATTGAAAAGCCCTAATTATGAAATCACAGAAAGAGGGAGAAGAAAGGGCAGAAACAAAAAGAATGTAAGGTTTGTTTCTAAAATGGAATTTTGTGTGTGTGTGTGTGCAAAACAACACGTTTGCGGTGCACCATAATGAAATAGTGCACCAGTGCCATATTTTACATATGGCGCACTGATAAAAAATATTTATTTATTTTAATTTTTTTTTTTATCACAGTACTTTCGTGGTGCGCTGGGATAATCCAGCGCACCAGTGCGCTAGGTTACGCCAGGCGCATAGATGAAATTTTTTGATTTCTTTTTAATTTCATGGAATGACCGACATGGATTGGGATTCGACTATGCAAGTCGTCTCGTGGGTTGGATGTCTTACGCCTATATTTAGCAATACAACTATAAATCTAAATTGAAAAGCCCTAATTCTGAAATCACAAAAAGAGGGAGAAGAAAGGAAATAAACAAAAAGAATCTAGGGTTTGTTTCTAAAAATGGATTATTTATTTATTATTTTTTTTAATTTCGTTTATGAAAACTACAGAAAAAGTAAAAAAAAGTTCAAAAAAAATAAAAAAACTGCAAAAAAAGTAAAAAAAACAATAAACTTTGTTTGTTTGTTTTTTTACCGCGTAAAAAAAAATGCAGAAAAAGTAAAAAAAACAATAAAATTTAATCACGAGATCGTTTGAAATTCTATGCTACAGGGTTTTAATCACCAGATGTTTGGAATTCTGATTGTTTGAATACTTCTGTTCGAACATATTTCCCTGCTCCACATTGCTCTCGTGCTCTGTTTGCTCCAGGTATGTCTCCTGCAAATCTCTGGCTGAATTTTTTTACAAAATTAGTGAAATAATGAAAAGTGTTTAGTATTTAAAGAAATGTTTTATGAAATTATATTTTCAAAAATATTTTGCCACCCATTTTTCAATTTACAGCCCTTTTTTTTTTCACTTAAAGAAAATAGAGTTGCACTTTTTTTTTTTTTTTTTTTTTTTTTTTTTAATTTGTGGTTATTCGTCACCGGTGCGTCTGTTTATAAAATGACATCGGTGTGCAGTACAAAAAACACATTACTGTGGTGCTTTTTACATTAGCACCGATTACAAAAAGTGTATTTTTAAGGCACCGAAATTAATTTTAGGTGTGTGCACCAAAATTTATTGTTGATTTTGCTCAAATGCAGGGAGAAAATATCATAATTCTATCGAATGGAAAATTCTTCAAAATCCAACTCATTCCATAATATTTCTCAAAGTCCATCACGAAGTTCTCCCTATCCATCTCGAGACATAATATTTACTTCATATTTTATTTATATTTTCATTATCTAAGTGAATTTTTGATTTTTATCCATGTCAATCATGCACAACTTAATTAAATTTATAATGTATACAAATTTGTAGGTTCATGCAGATTCAACATCGAGTTCAGATGCAAAAAATATTCAAACAACTCCAAAATGTCAGAAACTCTTATCAAGAGCTGCATACCACAAGGCACATTTGGTAGATGAAAATGGACAACTGCTTCACCCTGCCAATTGTAACATTATTGCATCTTCTAGCCACAATCCGAGGACAATGCTGGTAATAATTATAATTGTTTGGTATATTGATTAATGTAATTATTTCAACGTCAAAACAATTTATAATCATGCAATATTGTCAATGTTACTATTTGATATCATATATTTTGTACTAATCATTTTCAATTATTTATTTATTTATTTTTTTGAAATTATTAGGATTTTAGTGATGATGAGTGACCTACCTACCATCTTTCGTTTCACCCCACGACAATGTCAAATCGAGATAATATTGAATTAAGCGAAAAAATCGGAGAGGAACGATACCAATAATGGTTGAATCAACCACTGATTCAATTCCCGCTATGTCCAGATTCACCAATTAGGAATAACTACAACCATAGTAGTTATTCACAAGATGGAAATGGAGGCAATCAAATAGAGGTTGGTATGGATGATTACTTAAGGGATACCACTGCCATGGAGACAATGTTGTTAGATGCATTCCAAAACGTTGATCAGCTAGGGGATGATGCTCATATCGCTGACACCTTTTTCAAAAGCCTTAAATTTGCTTCCACCACCCCTCTCTTTGGACCTAGGGGTCAGTCAAAGTCTACCCATTTGGGGACAAAAATGTTACTATACAACTTGGAAGAAACGTTTGGCTTGTCGAATGCATGTTTCTCGGAACTTTTGAGGTAAGTTACCATAAAGTACTCCTTTATATAAATTCGAAATATAATCAGTACACTGCAATGAACATTATAAATGGTAAATTTTTATGAACGTTAATAATTATATCGACATTAACGTACATTTATTAATATATTATTCCATGATCACCAACTACAGGTTATTCAAAGATAAGGTTCTTCCGAGTGATAATGTCTTGCCCGGTAGCTACGAAGAGGCAAATAAATTGTTGAAAATGTTGGGTGTTGAGTACATATCATATCATGCGTGTCCAAATGATTGTATTCTATATAGAGGAGAATATGCAGAAAAAGAGATGTGTCCGAAATGTGGGCATGGCAGGTATGATAAATAAAAAAAGAAGGGTAAATCATGTACTGGTCCTCCTTTTAAGATATTGAGGCACATGCCTATAATCCCAAGGATTCAAAGGCTCTTTCGTTGCAAAGAATTAGCTATGTTGCAGGGATGGCATGCCTCACATGGAAGTGAGTTGGGATTTATGCGAATCCCAACTGATTCAATAGCCATGAAGCATATAGAGGATACATGGCCCGAAAAATTCAAGCATGAAGTACGAAGTCTATGACTCAGCATAGCCATGGACGACGTCAACCCATATTCCCTCTAGAACACAAACTATTCTATTTGGCCTATAGTACTGATCAATAACAATATCCTCCCATGGTTGTTCGTGAAGAATGAACATCTTATGGTTGCTCTCATAGTCCCTGGTAGAAGACAAGTGAAGAATATGGATGCCTACTTACAACCACTGGTAGATGAATTGAAGGAATTATGGGATGGGATAAATGTATATGATGTATCAAGACCCATCGTAGCAAAGAGGAGTTTTAAGTTATATGGCATATGTTCTTACATGACACATGATTATCCAGGCTTAGGACTTTTCTCTGGTAAATTACATGTTTAATTTATTGATTTGTTTATAGACGTAACAATATTCTTTCACATATTAGTTATTTAATTCGTTGTAATATTTGTTCTGATCTTCATGATATTATTTAACGTGCCATGCATATTAATTATATACAATAATCTCGCAGGTCTTGTAATAAAAGGGTATTTTGGATGTAAATGTTTTGGACCTTCTTTCAAAGCTAGATGGTTCAAGGACCTACGAAAGCCAGTGTATGATTGCTCCAGGGTATTCCTCCCAAAAGAACACCCTTACAGAAGAGCAACATCCACTTTCAATGGTAAACGAGAGAGAACCCAAAGGCCTCCAAGAATGACACCAACTGAATGGCTTAGAGCATATGAGAGAGAGAAGGAGAAGGAATTCATTGAAATGTTCGATTCAAATGGGGAGCTTATGTTCGATGATCTAGAATTCTTCGACACCTATGTTGAGAAATTTCCCATTGGGATGAAAAGGAAATCTATCTTTTATAACCTCCCATATTGGGAGAATCTTAAGATTACCCACTTATTAGATCCCATGCATATATTTAAAAAAGTTTCATCTTCTTTATGGAGGCACATATCATCGAAACAAAGTGACACATTGGCTGTTAGGAAAGATCTTATTACTTCAAAAACTAAAAAGAAACATTAGCTAAGACGATTAGAAAGTATGGGATCAGAGGCAGGCATTGGTCCCTCTAATTCATGGGTTTTCAAAGAAGGTGATGTCCCATGGATTTTAAAAAAAGATGATATTTCTTTGGAAAAGGAAGTTATAATGGGTGTGAGGGTGCCAACTTCATACAGATCTTCACTATGGGGCCGCTTCACCGTGGATACCCATTTGTCAGGGTTGAAATCACATGACCATTTTAATCTTCTAAGAGTACGTATAATGTCAAAAGCATGATTTTATTATTTTTTATATTAATAAATTTTATCCCATGCGGGGATCATAAAACATAACTAATTTTGTATATTATTGCATGTGTTTATAACTTTGCGGTGTCATTATCCTTTGTTCATGCGTGGGTGTGTGAAACATGAATTCCCTCAAGACCTAGGACGTGCCATATCTAAATTATCTGCATTTTTACGTTGGATCACGTCAAAGGAGATTCATGTGGCTAACATTCCACGGTGGCGTCAAGAGATAGTTGAGATTGTTTGTATGTTTGAGAAGGAACTGCCGACGAGTTTCATGGAATTATAGGTTCATCTTCTAATCCACCTAGTAGATGAGGTTGAATTAGTTTGGGTGGTTTCTTGTCATTGGATGTTCTTCTTAGAGAGGTACATGAAGAAATTGAAAGGTTTTGTTTGACAAAGGGAAAAACCTGAGGGGCTGTGGTAGAGGGGTGCATATCGTACGAGTCTTTCTATTATGCCAGTGAGTACATCGAGAAGATCGAAAACAGACCAAGTGTGGTGATTTGGGATGATGAAAGGGATGAAAACAAAAGAGAAGGGGAGTTGCTCCAAACGAGTGGAAAAAAGCGCTTGATAAAGAGTAAGCGACTTATGATTTTTCAAATTTACAAAAAGTTAATATTCATGTTGAACTTCGATATAATGTATATTTTGATCTCTAAGTACTATATAATGTCGGTTTGATTTCATTAGCGAATGCAAAAATTGAAGCAATCAATAAATTTGTTCTTTCCAATTCTGAAGCGACACAATTGTGGGTCGCATTGTACGAACAAAAGAGGATGAAATGGGATAGTGACAGGAAATAATTCAGATAGTTGAATGGCTGAAGTGTGTCTTATCCTGATTATTTAAAAGAAAATATGCCAAAAATATGCCCCAACAGTTGGGTTGCTGACCAATTCAGAGAGAAATACGGTGCAACCGGTCATTACCCGCGTACTGAAAAGGATGCGCTAAACATAGGGATTAGGTGCAGCAACTCCGTAATAATATTTTTGATTTATATGTAAATTTTAAACTTATAAGACATCTATATTTCATATTTTAACTGTTGGGTTATTATAAGACACATGACACTATGATATTTTTAACTTTTTTATAATAGGTGCATTTGTTCCCATCTATGTGGGCATATGGACACCATTTTTGCACAGAAAATTCCAATGCTGGAAACATCACACAAGTCTGTGGAGTGGAAGTTGAGTTCGATCAATCTAGTCGATCTAGCCACCGTGATCAAAACCTAGTACAAGGGATGTTAGGTTACGTCGAAAAGATACAAGAGATCATTGAAGTGGATTTCTCTTCTTTCCAATGTGTTATTTTTAGGTGCAAGTGGTGGGACACCTTTGATTGGAATAATATAAATGAAGATCGTGATAGTAGGCTGATATGTATCAACTCTATAAAGATGTGGGATGAAGCTAAGGAGCCCTATGTTTTCCCCAAACACTGCAACCAGGTGTTTTTTTACCCAGATGTGTTGGATAGGGATTGGTGGTTCGTATTGACACATGACCTTAGATCAAAACATATTTTTGAGAACAATAGTATTATCATGCCATGCGAGCTGGAAGATAATGAGGGTGATGATGAGAACCGAGAGTGATATGGTACATGTGTTATTTCATCAAAATTTATACTTTTTTAAGATGGGTTTTTTTCGAAACATTATAATATGTATTTTGAATTAATTGGTAATTTGCATTGTGTTAATGTTAAAATCAATATTTCACTTGATAATTTGCAATTATGTTGATCTAAAAAATAATGGCGTACTGTATAAATTAGTTCTTTTCTTTGTATCTAAGATCATAATAAAATAATGATAATTCTAAAGTACATGAATTTATTTGCATTATTTTCTAAACTTTATTATGTTACAATAATTCATATTATTCTAGATTTATTATTTTACAATTATTTAAAATTTTACAAATTTCCAGATTTAAATTTTTTAATAAAATCATTTCACATTAATACAATTAAAATTTTCACATTAATACAATTAAAATTTTACAAATATTTTACATACAATTAGAATTAGAATTAGAATTAGAATTAGAATTTTACAATTTCACATACAATTACAATTTTAGAATTTTACATACAATTACAATTACAATTACAATTTTACATACAATTAGAATTACAAATATTACAATTTTACAATATCATGATCATTTAATATTAAATTAATTAATAAAAATCACGTTCATGATAACCATCGTACAAACATCATATCTGACTAAAAAAAACATTCAAAATCGCTAACATCATTGTGATCATGATCATTTAACAAAACACAATTAACATTATATATTAACATCATCACAACAAAAACATAAAATATACATCTCATGTCAAATAACTCATGCTATCACATACACATCTATCTGCAAGCTGCATATTAAATGAACATATATAACATGACATAACAATATACACATCATGATGATCACCAACATGTAAATTAAGTACAACTGCAACATGAACATAAAATACATGGATTATATATATATAACTGAATAATGTCAAAAATATACAACTGTAATATAAATGTCATGGATCAGCTGGTGGTACAACATCAAATATAGCAATACTAGTCGAGGCCTGCTTAGTCAATGGTGCAGCCTCAAAGGTCAATGGTCCAGGCTGCTCATGATCATGAGTACTTCTGGATGCTCCACGATGCTGACTGGACGTGGCTGATGGTCCAGCCTGATCTCCATGATGACTGCTGCTAGATGTTACTGGAGGCTGCTCATCTGGCGCGGCGTGAGGTGAACAATCATGAGATGATGAGTCGCTACTCACGGACTGTCGATCATGTGTTGCATCTCGACCACGCCTATAATGTGCAACGGTCCTCCTCAGCCGTGTAAATAAGGTCGTAGCTCCTACGACATCCTACATTAATCTGTACATGTCACACGACATGCCTCTCCACATCTGTAATAGCCTACCATCGACCTGTATGTCTCTCATATGAGCGGGCTTGATGCCCGCCTCAAAAGTCAATGCAGTGAGTTGGTCGCCCAACTCCATCCTATATTTGCTATCAAGCCAACCCTGATCGTCATCAGGGTCCACACCTGGATCATGTGGTGGTGACAACATGTCCTCGCCATCAAAAGACCCAATGTCTAGAAATATATACAAGTACACAACAATAATTGGACAATTTCATTACATAATTAAAACAAGTTAAAGAACATGTTAGAATAAATTTAAATAAAAAAGTAATATTACCTCTATCATCCGACGGCTTATCAGCTGTGAAGAGGATGTTGGCACACCCTCGCCAATCCAAACCCACACAAGGACATGGGACCATAATGAAGGGATGCTCGTCAACACTGGCTAGCAACTTTAGTGCATCATTCGATATCCTCGCTGGAAACACAGTCTCGCCCCTCTTGGGCATCATTTACCCCCACATGTGCATCTGTGCCTCGAACATCGGCCTATGAGGCTACCGAAAAAATATAGGCCTCGTCTTTGGAAACCTCTCAAAAAATAAACAAAAAAACTCTGAAGAAAAAGGGAAGTTGACCCTCCCTTGTGCACGAGCACGACATCTACCTAAGGCTATACAGAACTGTCGAAAAAAAATGGCGGACCAGCTGACAAGTCGTGGCTCCTGTACTAAAGAATCAACATAATATAGAAGCGAGCAACTAATGCATTTCCCGTCACTGGTGTTGTGTGAAATGGTCGAAATGAGAAGTGAGAGGCACTGCACGTCCTCACTATCAAATGCACCAATACGTAACTGACCTCCAGCGACCTGAAAATATGAAGGAGACAATATTGATGCTCCAATGTATCTATGGGAGTACACTAACTGACCCCCTGATACATAGCCAGCTGGAACCTCTGGGAACAAGGGAAAATCCACCCCTCTCCTCGATAGCCCTGTAATGAAATATATATCCTCCTCAGTGGGTGTGTACCATTGGCTACGACCAACCCAGAAAGCCTGTTGGTGGGAATTCCACCTTCGGATAAGATGTCTCAAAAACAAACCATGGCCCTTTAAGGAAGTAGCCTCCTCATAGAACTTGAGGAGGCCTACTTGCCTTAGGATCCCCTGGGTAGCTGCTGTAATGGGGCGAGGGTACGCATCTCTCTCCCTCTCTTGTGCCTCCCACAGGTGAACCATGTTATACTGCTCCGCCTATTGTTGTTGTTGTTCCCCCTTTTCTCTCCTTTCACGTCTATGAATGATTGACATATTAAATACAATTTTTTTATTAAATGAGGCATGTATTTAGAAATATAGATATATAATTTTTTTTGGAAAAAAAAATAGTCGGTGCGCCAAAAAAAATAGTCATGCACTGGTCCTGGTGTGCCTTTTTATGGTGCGCACCGACGATGGTGCACCATATAATATGAAACGCACCAGCGGCGATGCTCCAGAAAATTTTTAGCGCACCGTTGACTATGTACGGCGTCAGGAATGCAGTTCAATGAATAAACTCTATGCCTCGGGGCATATAGTTAAGTCAATGGATCGACCTCCTGCAATCATTACATAGTCAACAGTGCGGTCTTTTACCAGGCCGCACCATTGACCCTGTCGAAATACGGAAAGCGATGCACTGACAAAAATACCCGTCTCGAGGTGGATATTTTAGTCAACGCACCACGTTGCTGCTATTCCACTAGGTCAACGGTGCAACCGGGTAACCGACTGCACCACGCTTTTAAAAAAAAATTAAAATAACACGGTGCGCCTTCGGTACCGCCTCGTAACTGGTGCGTATACCGTTAGCACCGGTTTACCAAGCCGCACCGTTGACCCTGTCGAAATGCGGAATGCGGTGTGCTGACAACATTACCCGCCCTGGGGCATATATTTTAGTCAACGCACCGTGTTTCCGCTATTCCACATTGTCAACGGTGTGGTCGGGTAAACGACCGCACCGCACCTTTTTTTTTTAAAATAACACGGTGTGCCTATTGGTATCGCCCCAGAACCGGTACAGATACAGTTAGCACAGGTTGTGGTGCGGCCTGTAAATTTACAGGCAGCACCGTGAACTGGTGCGGCCTGTAAATTTATAGGCAGCACCGTGAACTGGTGCGACCTGTACATTTACAGGTAGCACCGCGAACCAGTGCGAGCCGAACGGCTCGAGCGCACTGCATGACAAATTTTTTTTCTTCTTCTTTTAAATGGTTAATTTTAAGGTTATTTGAAATTATAATCCGCTAAAAGGCTTAATTATGGAAAAACAAGAAAAATACCTCTACATTTGGCCGTCGAGGAGGCATATTGGCTGTAGAATTTGCAAAAGAAAAATTTCCCACCGTTTTTCAAAATTCAAGCTGGAGATTGGTGGGAAATGCACAACAGAAGCAGTGCAATGGGTGCAATGGGAGCACCGATGTTAGGGCAGCTCAGACAAGGATAATTTGCACTAGTGCTTGAGAGCTCTGGAGCACCGAGAAAAGTGAAAAATGTGGTTTTTTGGCCATTTTTTTTTAAACGCCTTTCTAGTTCGTGGGGTTTTTATAAGTGCACTGGTGCGGTTGCTTAATACCGCACTGGGCGGTTTCTGTTTTGGCGCGCTTTTTTATGATGCATCGGTGCTAAATATTTGTAAAGAACTAGTGCGCTACAGTGATACGATGCACTGGGCGGGTGTGTATAGAGCACACGGTGTCTGGTGTGCCAATGTTTTGTGCGCACCGGTGCTTTCCCTTGTTGAACACACCGGTGCGGTTTACGATGATAAGCGCACCGGACGAAAAACATCCACAAAAACCTCTGCTCGCCAACCTTCTCTAATAACCTCCTCTAAAAATAGATGTCTGGGGTATTTTTATAAGGGGTTCCTCAAAAACATCTGCTAGAGGGTCTTTTCCTTGTAGTGTTTTCATCGATCTTAACTTCCAATGCATCCATCTTAGTTTCCATGCCATCCATATTAGCTTCCATTCCATTCTTCAAGCTATCCATCTTAGCTACCATGCCTTTCTTCAAACTATCCATCTTAGCTTCCATGCCTTTCTTCAAAACTTCCATTTCATTTTTTGTTACTCTTTGCGAGAGAAAAATTTGGTGCACTTGGTCTTGTAATTTTGATATATCATGTTGCAATTCTTCCTCTTCATGAGTCATAGTAGAGCCTTCTGAGGGATTAATTGGTGTTGAATTATTTTTAGGGGCCATTTTTGAACCCAATACTGATATCTATGCTTCAATATGCCCTTGGAATCACTTCAAACTGATTTTTCAAACAAGAATTAAGCAATTTGAAAAAAAAATACACACCTTTTTCTTGGTTTTGAGGAGCTCGATATTGAAACTGATTTATCTTTGTAATTTCGGATCCCCAAGATTTTATATTCAGTCCTCTAGTAACCCTATGAATCTTCTTTCCAATTCCATAGGTCTGACCTGATTTGGATTCTTCAAGGAAAATTTATGCCCAATCTCCCATAATGAACTAATTATGGAGTGGTTCAATAGAGAAAACTTGTACGACATGCCATGTGTCATTTTTTCCTCTTTCGAATCTGAAATTGATACAAAGGAAACTAAAATCCGTGTACTTTCGACCACTTTTTATAGAATTCCAATCTGATGCTCAGAGAGAGAGAGTTATGACGATTTTTCCAACGTCACCTCTTTGAGATGAAATTCAGGAGCTTGCAAAAACCCTAACTTCCATAGATCATATCTTTGAAAATATTGCGAGCTAAGATCTGACATTTTTACACGACATTCCTTAGGATTTCATCGCAAATGGGTTTTTTTAGCTTTTGAACCTTCATATAAAAAATTTATAGCGAAAATTCCACGATGGCCTCTTTGAAGCAACGAAACCCTAGAATCCAAAGCTCTGATACCAAATGTTATGAAACCAACTCCCAAAATAGAAGAAAAGAGAGGTCAACGCTTGAGAAATAACCCAATTCTAGGGGGCAACCTCCTTTACATTACATAAATGAACAATTATTGGATGATACAAATGAGAAAACCTCCATGGGGTCACAATATAATCCTATCCGACCTAACAATAATAATGTAAAGGCAAAACAATAACAATAGTGGGCTTTTATGGTGCACAATAATAACAATATGGGGACTACATGGGTACAACAATAACAATAAGGGGACTACACTAACAACAATAAGGGACTACACTAGTAATATGAGGACCTAACATGCCCCTCTCCTTCAAAAATGTGTTTTCCTTAATGCTTGAGTAGTGATGGATGCTTTTGTATAAAATTCTCATCCTCCCATGTGGAATCTTCAGTGGGTAAATTCTTCCACTTTATGAGATACTCTGAAATTGATCGATTTTGTAGCTGCTGAGTTCTTATTTCCGTGGCTACTTCAAGTTTCAATATGATTTTTCCTTCCTTATCAAGTTCTAGAAATATTGTTTGAACTTGAAGTTTGTCACCTATAACCTTATTTAAGCATGAAACATGGAAAACTGGGTGCACTTAGGAAGAAGCAAGAAGCTCCAATTTGTATGCCATCGTACCAATATTTTGCAGCACCTTGTAAGGACCATAGTACTTTGGTGATAATTTATTATCCTTCTTATATTGCTTCAGGGAGATTTATTTGTATGGTTGTAGCCATAAAAATACTGAGTCTCCTACATCAAAACTTCTATCACTGTGATGTTGATCTGGCTATTGTTTCATTAGATTTTGTGCCAAATTTAGGTTATCCTTTAAGAGTTGGAGAAATTTTTGTTGATGCTCGATGTGATCTGCCATTGATTTAACCTTAGAATTTTGCCTTAAAGATGATGTGATGGACGGTGGATGATATCCATAAAGTGACATAAATGGGGTAATTTCTTTTGTAGTATGGAAGGAAATCTTATACCACCATTCAGCCGGAGGTAACCACTTGACCCATTGTGTTTGTTTATCAGATACAAAACAACAAAGATATCCTTCCAAACATGTGTTCACTATCTCAGTTTTCCCATCGGATTGAGGATGGTAAGATGAGCTTTGAGCTATTTGAGTACCCAAACAAGAAAATAATTTCGTCCAAAAATTTCCAGTGAAAATGGGATATTTGTCGCTTACAATAATCTTTGGGTTTACATGTAGCTTTTGAACTGTTTCCATAAATGCAGTAGCAATTGTATTTGCTGTAAATGGATGAAATAATGCACAAAAGTGTGCATACTTGGTAAGTCTATCAACTACCACCATGATGATTTTATTTCCTTCGGACTTAGGTAAACCTTTGATAAAATCCATTGAAACATCCTCCCAACGTTGACCTGGAATGGATAAAGGTTGTAGCAGATCCGGGGTCTTAATTGTCTCAACTTTATTTTGCTAGAAAACCAAACATTCTGCCACAAAATTTTGAATATTAGTTTTAATGCCATCCAAAAACAATTATTTCTTCACCATGTGGTAAGTTTTTAAAAATCCCGAGTGTCCTCCTAAGGGAGAGGTGTGCAATTCCAAAAAAATATTTTGTTTTAGTTGGGAATTCTTACAAATATATAAGTGATCTTTGTACTATAAGGAATCATTTTTCTAACTAAATGTATCAGATGTAATAGGATCTTGCTACAACTTTTGAATGAGTGTCCACACTTCTTCGTCATTCTTACATTCCTCCCCTTCTTCAGTTATCCAATCTGGTTGGATAATAGAAATAGCACAAAGCAATGATTCCACATGCTCATCCTTTCTTGAGAGTACATCTGCAACAATATTTAGCTTCCCTTATTTGTAGATGATTTCAAAGTAATAACCCAACATCTTTGTGACCCATTTTTGCTGCTCTTTTGAAGATAGTCTTTGTTCCAAAAAGTGTTTAAGACTATGGTTATCATTTTTTACCTTGAAGTGTCTTCCCATTAGGTAAGGTCTCCATTTATTTAGTGCATGTAGTATTGCCAATATGTCCTTCTCATAAATATATTTATGTAAATACTTTCCTTTGATTGGACGACTTTCAAAAGCATCGGGGCTTCCTTCTTGCATTAAAACAACACTAATTCCATTTCCTGAGGCATCACATTCCACAATAAAGGTTTTTCTTAAGTCTGGCGTAGCTAAGACCGGTGCTTGGCACATTGCCACTTTAAGATTTTCAAAGGCCTTAGTTGCTTCAGGAGTTCATGAAAATTCATCTTTCTTCAATAATGTTGTTAGAGGTATTGTTATTCTCTCATAATTCTTAACAAACTTGCGATAATACCCCATTAACCCAAGAAATCCTTGCAAATTATTTATGGTTGTGGGGAATTTCCATTCCTTAATAGATTTAATTTTGTTAGGGTGTACCTTAACACCCTTGTGAGATACAATATGACCCAGATATTCCACCTCTTGTAACCCAAAGAAAAATTTGGAGGTTTTTTAATATAATTGTTGCTCCTCCAATAGTTTGAGCACCCTGTCAACATGTTGAACATGATCCTTCCAAGACCTGTTGTAGATTAGTATATCATAAAAAAATACTAATATAAATTTTCTAAGGAAGGGTTTGAAAATGGAATTAATCAACCCTTGAAATGTATAAGGTTCATTGGTAAGGCCAAAAGGCATGACCAAAAATTCATAATGACCCTCATGAGTTCGGAATGTTGTTTTCAGAATATCCCCAATCTTCATTCTAATTTGATGATATCCTGAACAGAGATCCAACTTGGTAAAATAAATTGCTCCATGCAATTCATCCAATAATTCATCAATCACAAGAATGGGAAATTTATCTTTAATAGTGACCTTATATATCTTCCTATAATATGGACACATGCGTCATGATCCATCCTTATTGTGCACCAATACTACTGGAGGAGAGAAAGAAATTTGACTAGGTTGAATTATACCAGCCTCTAACATTTCTACAATCATGCATTCAATTTCACTCTTTTGGACATAAGGATATCTGTAAGGCCTAATGTTTGGAGGAAAAATTCCTGGAATCAAATGAATAACATAATCACGTTCACAAATAGGTGGGAGTATTTTGGGAGTTTTTAACACCTTTGAATGATTGTCCAAGAATTTTTGGAGATCTAGAGAAATAGATGATTTTGATGTTGGAACTTCTAGTGAACATAATTGTGCAATTACCCCTCGTTATTCTTTCTTCAAAAGAATTGTCATGGCATTAGAGATTATTATCTTTTCAACTTCCTTTCCTTCTGAAAAAAATTTCTAGAAAATTTCTTGAAAATTAAAAGCTACCGTCCCAAAGATTATAACCAGTGTGCTCCTAGTAAAACATCAACACCTCCCATTGGAATGGAAAGCATTGGACTATTCAGTACATAATCCCCCATGGTTAGCCTGATATTATGGAATTTTCTAGAGCAATTTATAGTTCCTCATTTTGCAACCATCACTTGACACTTTGGTGCTGGGTATAGGAAGCAATTCAATTCCTTGGCTACCTTACAATGAATAAAATTATGGTTACTATCCGAATCAATCAACACTATTACATTTTTGTTCTTTATATTGTTAGAAAATTATATATTACAGAGAAATGAAACACATAAAATATGCGGAAAACACAAACACACAAAACACATAAAACCAGAGAGACATAGATATACGTGGTTCACACAGTTTAGGCTACGTCCACCCCGAATATCCAGTCCTTCCTTTCTATTATCCAACAAAATGAAGAGACACAACCTACAGCAGATCTGCTGTAATATCCTATATTCTCTCTCATAGTCTCCCTATCTGTTTCTCGCTCTGAGAATACACATACAATGCACAGCCGTAATACAATACCCTCATACAATCTAGGGGTTGCCTTATAGGGCAAAAAACCGTAAAATAAACATAAATTATACCATCAGATTATCCGCCTAATGTGTTAGCGCTCAAATCTACCTTAGGCTGAAATAAGGTAAAACTCAAGGCTACATCAAACCACGCTCAGCCTCGTAGCTAGCCCTATGAGGACAGGAGAGGGCTCTCTCCGGGTCTATCTCGGCAAAAGATTTTCAGAGGGGCTGAGATGACTTATAATGAACAATGAATACTGATTTTAGGCTAGTAAAGAGATAGGTATGTTTGATTTTGATTTTTTGGGTTTTTTGTTGGATAAATGGGAAAAAACATTTTTGGGTCTGGGTATGAGGCCAGATCTTTGCAGAATTCGAGTTGGGGCGAGGTAGGCAATAGTCTTGATGCTTTTGGTTGAGTATATGGATAGATCAGAATGACAAGGAGCTGAAGAGGGCAAAGAAGCACTTGGATCCTCTCCAAACAGGTGAAAACATGTAAAACTAAACGAATTCAAAGGCAGAGCACTGTAAACAATGGATTCAACCTCATCTACTCATTCATTTTAGTTTCAGAAGCATAAGAAGGGATGGAATACATTAAACATGAAATAAATTACAATAAACTGAGAGAAAACACCATCAAGAACTGAAAGCCACAATAATCCCAACAGGTGCTGCAAAAACTCTGATCTTTCCTTAGCCAAAATATGAAAAATATGTACAATAGCGTGCCAAAAGTTTCCCCTGGCATTCTTTTCAGCTGATTATACTCTTCTATAATCAACAAAAAGTTTTTTCCGATCATCCACCTGTCGAGGAAAACTGTGACGAACTGCTGGAAATCTGAGATGCTCGCATCAGGCAGGGCTTTAAACCAACTCTTCACTTGGCCTTGCAAAGAAAGAGCAAAAAGTCTGATACTAACATCTTCGTCATCAACTTCAAAAAGATCTAGAAAAGTCTCAACATTCTGCACATGTTGCTCAGCGTTGACATTGTTACGTTCATCATCAAATCTTGGTAGATATAGGTCATAATTTGCAGGAAAAGCATGAAGAACATAAGGTAAAACAAGAGGTTTGTACCGATCTGGAATTTTACAAGGTGTAGGGGCATGTACAAGAGCTGTGGGATCAGTTTTGTTTTCTTTAGGCTCATCACTCTGAAGAGAGTCATCATAAGATGTGGGAAAAGTAAGGAGGCCAGGATCAAAGGGAAACTCAGTATTCACACTTTTTGAATAGGTCGAGTGAATATTTTGATCACCTTTCTCATACAACAAATTCTGAAAAACTTTCAAGACAACTTCAAGAACAGCAAAGAAATAGTTTACAAGAAAGCAGATTAGATCCTGGATACCATTCCACTTTAGATACCTGAACTTTGTGTAAGATCCTTCCATTTTCTCAGAGAAAGAGTCAGTCCTCCAGACTTTGAATTGGAGTCACCAGGTGAATGATTTAAACCTTCTTATGTCTGATCGTTGTCCACCATCAACCATCAGATCTGAACTCGATACATGTACTGGGGCAATTTATAAGTTAAGTGTTACGATTACAAGCTAGACCGGAGATCGACTGAAGAAGCGTTTATCTACTATGCACTCGCAGAGCAAGAGCAGTTCGAAGGCTACCTGGTGTGACTTCAGACTCCGTCTGTAGCTTATAAAACAAACAACACTAACAAGAAAACCAGTTCTTCCCCAGTATGGTCGCCACTAGCAATACAGGCATGAGCATATATACCAATCATAAAAGTTCACAAACCCTTCACAAGACTGTCCATATATATTCGAAACCCTTAAGGAATAAATCTGCATATAAATGTAGGGTTTATACATTTCTCTTCAACCAAGGCTTTTTTCCCAACATTAATAACACCACAATCATGCTAAAATTTACTGAGCAACCTTTAGAGACCTACTTGCAAGTCGATGGAGGCGTTTGAGCTCAAAATCGGACGCAAAAAACAAAATTTTTTGGCTCTGTCGCTGTATGGGTAGCGCCCATGCCCAATGGTTAGTGCCCGGAAAGTGGGTAGCGCCCGTGTTAATTAACACTGGCTGTTGGTGTTATGTGGGTAGCGCCCCTTATATGGGTAGCGAGCCTCCTGTATGGGTAGCGCGCTACATAGTGCATTTTGCAGGAGGATTTTGGAGGCCTTCCTGGTGTCCAAACTGAGCGTGTGATAGCTCGTTGGAAAGATCTTGGAGTCTAATTTCCAACCCAAGTGTAATTTTTCAATTTGGACTTCATTTTCCTTGTCAGAAATCAAATCTCCCAAAACTTGTCAAAATGAGCAGAATGAAGCTGCCTCAAGGCAGAGCGCTGTTGCAGTCAACTTTTGAAGGTCTTCCTCAAATCAAAATTGAGCTCATGATAGCTCATTGGAAAAATATTTGTGTCTAGTTATCCTTTGAATCATCAAGCAAGTCATTTAGCCAACCATGCTAGGAGAAATATTGATTTTCCCAAGGTCACTTCAGAGGTGCATTCAATTCTCCTGAGGCAACGGTATTTTTGACATTTCTCTAAAACCATGATACCTGTGTAAAAAGTGAAGGATTTTTTTCTTCTTTAGCATGTTTTGGACAAAAACCTCTCTCAGTTTTCCAAAATTCATCTTCGATTGCTCTGAAACATCTTTTGAGTGAAACTTATCCCGATGTGTGAAACAAGGAATTTTGTCGAAATGAAGCGAAATGAAGGGGATAAGAGGCTTCTAAATTCTTGGGAAAATTTTGGGAAGTAGGGAGGGATGTTAGGAAGCAGGGGAAAGTGGAATCATAGAGATTGAGTGAGGGGAAGGGGTCCAAAAGGGAAAAACACAGGCCTAGCCTAGAAAATTGCCAAGTTGTGGCCAGAAACTAGGGTTTGTGCAAAAATGAGGAATTTGGGGGATATCAGTGATGGGAAGTGTTTAATAAGGTATATTAAGGATAGGGGAAGGTGTGTGAACATCAGGATACGAGTTTTTCCGATGATTTGACCATCCAAGAGAAATTACCTCCAAACCCTAGGAGAGGGAAATGGACCTTACCTAGGCACAACTTAAGCATGAACAAGCTGTAAAATGATCCAATGGAACTTGAAATGATGATGAAAACCCTCTGAATGATGGCACACTCAGCTGAATGGTGACATGGACCGACATTTGGACAACTTTGACAGGAGTAAAAGCAACCCCTAGACCTAATGCCTAGTGACCAAATTTTGCTTGAAAACTCTTTGAAATGACAAAATTTGACCTTGACACCTTAAAATCACTTTGTAAGAGCATGTTTGATCACTGAAGGAAGGCTGCAAAGGCTGACACTAACATAATGAATGGCCCAGATTGACTAGAAATTACTTTACTTTTACAAGGCAATTTTACATTTGTTTTCATCTTCGGGGGCGCTGCCCCCAAAACCCCCCGCTAGGGGGGCTCCATAAAGTCGTAGTTGCCCCCCTGGACCCCCTAGGAAAATTTTAATTATGGGCGGCATTTCTGCCCCATTTAAGGTACAGGGGTCCAATGCTGTGATACAAATAAACAAGATAATCAGGCTCCACACCCAATAATCTCCCACTTGGAGACTGATTGTAGCACCTCCACCACTGCTTTATTTGCTGGACAATGACTCCACTTTGGACCTGGCTATTTCTCATTTTCATCATCATACTTGAAGACCAATTGAAATTGAGCATATTCTCAGTTCTCCCTGGTTACAACTTTTGTTAGCATATCTGCAGGATTCTGGCTAGTGTGCATCTTTTCCAGCTTCAACTGTCCATCTTCCAACACTCACCGTATGAAATGGTACTTGAGCTGTATGTGTTTAGTCCTAGAATGAAATGCTAAGTTCTTTGCAAGATGAATGGAACTTTGGATATCACTGTATAACGTGCCCGTATCATGCTTCTTACCCAATTCATCCATAAAACTTTGTAACCAAATCATTTCTTTACTAGCATCTGTAGCAGCAACATACTCTGCTTTTGTTGTTGAAAGTGCAACAACACTTTGGATTTTTGAAACCCAATTGACAACTGTTCCATCTACAGTAAATACATATCCTGTAGTGCTCCTCCTATTATCTCTGTCACCTGCCATATCTGCATCAACATATCCCTGTAGAGCAATGTTTGAACCACCAAAGCATAATGCTTGATTTGTGGTACCTCTCAAATATCTGAGAATCCATTTCACTGCCATTTAATGTTATTTTCTTGGATTGTTCATGTACCTGCTTACAACTCCCACTGCATGTGCAATATCAGGTCTTGTGGAGACCATGGCATACATTAAGCTTCTAACTGCTGATGCATATGGAACTTTAGACATATAAAAATTAAAGGTGCCTGAAAATAATAATAATCAACAACCACAACAACTGCAACTGAAGCAAAAGGTGTACTAACTGGTTTTGCATTCTGCATATTAAATCTTTTCAACACCTTTTGTATGTACTCATTCTGAGACAGTTTTAATTTGCAATTTTTCCTATCTCTAGTTATTCTCATACCAAGGATTTGTTTTGCAGCTACAAAATCCTTCATTGCAAATGAATTTCCCAATTTTATTTTGAGCACATTTATTTCCTGCATGTTAAACCCTGCAGCAAGCATGTCATCTACATACAATAACAATATAATATAGCTTCCATCATTTTTCTTTTTCAAATAAACACAATGATCAAAGTGACATCTAGTATAACCTTGTTTAGACATAAACTTGTCAAACTTTAGATACTACTGCCTTGGAGCCTGTTTTAAGCCATACAAGCTCTTCTTTAGCCTGCACACTAATTTTTCCTTCCCTTTGACCTCATATCCTTCTGGTTGCTGCATATAGATCTCTTTGTCCAAATATCTATGGAGAAATGTTGTCTTTACATCTAACTGTTCAAGATGAAAATCTTCCACTGCTACAAGACTTAAAATAGTTCTGATTGAAGTCATATTAAAAACAAGAGAAAATATTTCATCAAAATCAATACCTTTCTTCTATGCAAACCCCTTCACCAGAAGTATAGCTTTGTACCTATGTTTTCCTCAATCTTCTTCCTTCAGCCTGTAAACCCATTTATTCTGCAATGTTGTTTTACATGCAGGAAACCTAAATAAGTCCCAAGTCTCGTTATGTATTAAGGAGTCCATCCCTTCTTCCATGGCTAGCTCCCACTTCTTCCTGGTTTCAACCTGCATTGCTTCTTCATAACATTCGGGTTCACCAGCATCAATCCACAATAGATAATATAATGAAGGAGGGTATCATTCAGGGGGTCTATTTATCTTGGTAGATATTCTGACACCACTTTCAGGTGTTTGAGGTGCTTGTTGCTGTTGTGGTGGTTGCAGTTGTTGTGGTTGTTGATTATTATTATTTTCAGGCACCTTTAATTTTTTTGTGATCTCATCAAGAACTGTGTATTCTTTGTTTTCTTTTTCCTGCAACTGATTCTTATACAAGACCTTTTCATTGAATATTAAAATTCTACTCCTAATGATTTTGTGATTTTCATAATCATATAAGCGATAACCAAAATCATTAACATCATATCCAATAAAGGTACATTTTTTTGATTTTTCCTCAAGCTTTGTTGTATTTTCTTTATTAATATGGACAAAGACCTCACAACCAAAAGGCTTTAAAAAAGAGTAGTTTACCTTTTTATCGATCCATGCTTCCTCTGGAATGCCACCCTCCAAGGAACTTGAAGGCCCTCTGTTTATTAGATAAACAACAATATCTACAACATCTGTCCAAAATTGTAAAGGCAATCCTGCATGCAATCTCATGCACCTTGCACGCTCCATGATTGTTTTGTTCATCCTTTCTGACACACCATTTCCTTGTGGTGTTCTTGGAACTGTCTTTTCTCTGCGAATTCCATGCTCTAAACATTACCTATGAAACTCTTTGTTGCAATATTCACCTCCATTGTCTGATCTGAGATAATTCAACTTCTTTCTTGTCTCAATCTCAACGAAAGCTTTCCATTTCTTGAAAGTATCAAATACATTATATTTATTCTGACTACAATAAATCCAAGTTTTTCTAGTTTCATCATCAATAAAAGTAACATAATAACGAGAGCCACCAAGATATGATACCCGAGCAGGTCCCCATACATCTGTATGCACAAGCTCTATTTTTTCGCTCTTCTTTTCTTTCCCAACCCTGAGAAATCCGAATCTCTTCTATTTTCCATAAATGCAATTCTCACAGAAATCTAAACCAATATTCTTCAAACCTGACAACAAATTTCTTGAGTGAAGAATCATCATCCCCTTCTCACTCATGTGTCCAAGCCTACGATGCCATAATGCTGCATCTGCTCCTTTGGAAGTTAAATCATTAACAGAGTTAGAAATACCATTGCATAAATACAATGTACCAACCTTTTCGCATTTTTCTATTACTAGGGCTCATTTGGCGACCTTCCAAGTTTTATTTGTGAAAGGTGTCACACAACCTTCACCGCCTAACTGTCCTATTGAAATCATATTTTTCTTCAGATTAGGAACATGCCTTACCTACTTTAATAGCCACTGGTTTCCATTCTGTTGTTTTACAAGAACCTTACCCTTTCCAACAATTTTACAGGGTTTATCATCACATAGACGGACTTGTCCAAAATCTCCTTGAACATAGTCATGAAAATATTTCTTATCAGGTGTGGCATGGAATGAGGCCCCTGAATCTACTCTAGGAATCAGTAACATTTTCAAAAGAAAGAATCAAAGCATCTTGTAACACATCACCTGTCACATTTGCTTCATGATTTTTTTCTTACTGTGCGTCTCCTTCTTTTCCCTTCCGAGATCTACGGTCTTTCTTCAAGTGTCCTTTCTTTACGCATTTCCAACACACTATCCCCGATCTGGACTTGGATCTGCCTTTCCTTGATTTACTGTGATATCCCGAGCTCTTTCCTCTTTCCATTTTTCTTCCTTGAGACTCTACACTCAAAGCATTACCTGATGTCTCACCGAAGCTTTTCCGTCGCATTTCCTCGCTAAGGACAACACCGAAAACATCATCAAAATTTAAAGTACTAGATCCAGAGACAGAGTTACTAATGTCCATAACTAAACCATTCCAAATTTCTGGCAATGAGCACAGAAGTAATAGAGCCTTAAATTCATCATCAAAGTTTACCCCTACAGAACTTAACTGACTGGTAACTGTATTAAAATCATTTAAATGGTCTGCAACAAATCCACCTTCCGACATCTTCATATTAAATAAACGTTTCATAAGAAATACCTTGTTTGAGGCCGAGGGTTTTTCATCTAGTTTCGCCAATGCCTTAATCAAACCCTCTGTTGTTGTTTCCTTAGAAATATTGAAGGCTATCGATGCCACGAGGCATAACCGTACTGTTATGAGTTCCTTTATATCGAGAATATTCTATTCTGCGTATGTCATAGTCGTCAGCTTCTTTGTTTTTCCGCTCAATGGTAGGTACAGATCTTTCTGATACAGATAATGTTCCATTTGCATCTTCCACAATGGGAAGTTTTGGCCGTTAAATTTCTCGACCCTAAATTTACCATCTTTCACCATTGCTTCCACTCGAACCAGGGACCCTTCTTTCCTGCGAGTTTATCAGCCAAATAGACCTTCGACTCTGATACAAGTTGTTAGAAAATTATATATTACAGAGCAATGAAACACATAAAATATGCGGAAAACACAAACAAATAAAACACATACAACCAGAGAGACACATATATACGTGGTTCACCCAGTTTGGGCTACGTCCACCCCGAATAGCCAGTCCTTCCTTTCTATTATCCAGCAAAATGAAGAGACACAACCTACAATAGATCCGCTGTAATATCCTCTATTCTCTCTCACAATCTCCCTATCTGTTTCTCACTCTAAGAATACACATACAATGCACATCCACAATACAATACCCTCATACAAGCGAGGGGTTTCCTTCTAGGGCAAAAAACCCTAAAATAAACATAACTTCTATCGTCAAATTATCTGCCTAATGAACGGACCATATTGACTAGAAATTACTATACTTTTACAAGGCAATTTTACATATGTTTTTGCCAAGGGGGGCTCCATAAAGTCACAGCTGCCTGCCCCCCCCTCCCCCCTTGGACCCCCTAGGCAGTGTTTAATTATGGGTTGCGTTGCCGCCCCATTTAAGGTATAGGGGTCCAATGCTGTGATACAAAATAAACAAGATAATCAAGCTCCACACCCAACATATATGTCCTTCTATCTTGAGAGTTTGAGGAGTGGTAATTCCTACCAATGCATTATAGGATATGGTCAGACTAATTTCTTCTTTCTTTAGGGTTGGTTCCTGGTATATATCCTCTTATTTTGAAGTTTCTTGTCTATTTTCTTCCTCCTCTTCACAATCTATGTAAAATAATTTCTTCTGAGCACACTTATGACCTTTAGTGTAATTTCTATCAGAAATGTAGCAAAGCCGTTTTTCTCTTTTTTCTTCCAATTGTTGTGGTATCAAGTTTGTAGGTTGTGGACGTATAGGAGTATCAACACTTTCATATTTATAGATGTGAGTGGTAGGCTTCCTTGTAACCATAATTTTACTTTCAGTTTTTCTTGCCAATCTGAATTCCTTCTCCAATGAATCAGGTTCCCAAAGGTGAACCTCACATTGGATGTTATCCTTTAAAGTCCCTATGAAGTCATCATTCCTGTGTTCCTCTGGAATATCAGTTACCCTTATATTCAATTTTTGGATGTCCTCAATGTGCTCCACCATTGAACCCTTTTGTTTGATATTTATCAATTGGCTAAAGAAGGTGTTGCTCTTTGTATCCTCATAACGTGCTATCATTTCCTCTGTAAAATTTGACCAAGTGACAATTTTTTTACGAGATAAAATCCATCAATACCATACAAATGTATTTTGTTCTAAATATAAAGTTGTAATGCATATCTTTTGTGTGTTTTGCACATTATGGAGATCAAAATATTTCTCCATCTGTAGTATCCATGTTACGGGATCCTCGCTATCAAACTTCCTCATATCGATCTTTGGAATATGGTGGGTCTTCAATCCAACATTATATTTTATGAAATCACTATTAACATTTATTTTGTTCTCATCATGAGTTTCCTCTACTACCTTTTCGCCATTAAGAATAATTTTTTGTATCAACTTTGTCAAACCTTCCTTCAAACCTTCCCTGTCTACTTTTAGATCATTCTTCATCTCTTCCATGTTGTCTTTCATTTTTTCATCGATCTTAACTTCCAATGCATCCATCTTAGCTTCCATTCCATCCATCTTAGCTTCCATGCCATCTATCTTAGCTTCTATTCCATTCTCAAACCATCCGTCTTATCTTCCATGCCTTTCTTCAAACCATCCATCTTAGCTTCCACGTGTTTCTTCAAAACTTCCATTTCATTTTTTGTTACTCTTTGCGAGAGCAAAATTTGTTGCACTTGGTATTGTAATTTTGATATATCATGTTGTGCTTCTTCCTCTTCATGAGTCATAGTAGATACTTTTTAGGGCTTAATGGGTGTTGAATTATTTTTAGGGACCATTTTATAACCCAAATACTGATATCTATGCTTAAATATGCCCTTGGAATCACTTCAAACTGATTTTTCAAAAAATACTTGTGCAATTTGAAAAAAAATACACACCTTTTTCTTGCTTTTGAGGAGCGCGATATTGAAACTGATGTATCTTTGTAATTTCAAATCCCCTAGATTTCATCTTCAGTCCTCTAGTAGCCCTCTGAATCTTCTTTCCAATGCCATGGGTATGACTTGATTTGGATTCTTCAAGTTAAATTTATGCCCAATCTCCCGCAATGTCCTAATTATAGATTGGTTCAGTTGAGTGAACTTGTACGACGTGCCATGTGTCATTGTTTCCTCCCTAGCCTCTGAAATTGATACAAAGGAAACTAAATTCCATGTACTTTTGACCACTTTTTACAGAATCCTAATCTGATGCTCATAGAGAGAGAGAGTTATGATGATTTTCCCAATGTGACCTCTTCGAGATGAAATTCAGGAGCCCTAAAAAACCCTAACTTCTACAGATCATATCTCTAAAAATATTGCGAACCAAAATATGAAATTTTTACACGACGTTCCTCAGGATTTCTTCACAAATGGGTTTTTTTAGCTTCTGAACATTCATAGAAATTTTTTTATAGCGAAATGCCACGATGGCCTGTTTGAAGTAGTGAAACCCTAGAATCCAAAGCTCTAGTACAAAATGTTATGAAACCAACTCCCAAAATAGAAGAGAAGAGAGATCAACGCCTTTAGAAATCAACCACTTCAAGGGGGAAACCTCCTTTACATTACATAAATGAACAATTCTTGGATGATATAGATGAAAAAACCTCCTTTCTATATATAGGAGTCCATGGGGTCACAATATAATCCTATCCGACCTAACAATAATAATGTAAGGGCACAACAATAACAATAGTGGGCTTTTATGGGGCACAATAATAACAATATGGGGACTACAGGAGTAAAGAAATAACAATAAGGGGGCTACACTAACAAAAATAAGGGAATACACTAGTAATATAGGGACCTAACATGCCCCTCTCCTTCAAAAAAGTGTTTTCCTCAACGCTTGAGTAGTTATGGATGCTTCTATATAAAATTATCATCCTTCCATGTAGAATCTTTAGTGGGTAAGTTCTTCCACTTTATGAGATACTCTGAAATTGATCGATTTCGTAGCTGTCAAGTTCTTATTTATGTGATTGCTTAGGTTTTAATATGATTTTTCCTTCCTCATCAAGTTCTAAAAATATTGTTTGAATTGGAAGTTTATCACTTATAACCTTCTTTAAGTATGAAACATGGAAAATTGGGTGCACTCAGGAAGAAGCAAGAAGCTCCAATTTGTATGCCATAGTACCAATATTTTGCAGCACCTTGTAAGGACCATAGTAATTTGATGATAATTTATTATCCTTCTTAGCTTGCTTGAGGGAAATTTGTTTGTATGGTTGTATCCATAAAAATAACGAGTGTACTACATGAAAACTTCTCTCGCTGCGATGTTGATCTCCCTATTGTTTCATTCGATTTTGTGCCAAATTTAGGTTATCCTTTAAGAGTTGGAGAAATTTTTGTTTATGCTTGATGTGATCTTACACTGCTTGAACCTTAGAATTTTATCTTAAAGATGATGTGATGGACGGTGGATGATATCCATAAAGTGCCATAAATGCGGTCATTTTTGCAGTAGTATGGAAGGAAATGTTATACCACCATTCAGCCAGAGGTAACCACTTGACCCATTACGTTTTTTTATTAGATAAAAAACAACGAAGATATCCTTGCAGAAATTTGTTCACTATCTCAGTTTTCCCATTGGATTGAGGATGATAAGATGAGCTTTCAGCTAGTTGAGTACCCAAACAAAAAAATTATTTCGTCCAAAAATTTCCAGTGAAAATGGGATCTTTGACGCTTATAATAATATTTGGGTTTCCACGTAGCTTTTGAACTATTTCCATAAATGTAGTAGCAACTGTAATTGCTTTAAATGGATGAGATAATGCACAAAAGTGTGCATACTTGGTAATTCTATCAACTACCACCATGATGGCATTCTTTCCAACGTTGACCTGGAAAGGATAAAGGTTGTAGCAGAATCGAGGTCTTAATTGTCTCAACTTTAATTTGCTGGCAAACCAAACATTCTGCCACAAAATTTTGAATATCAATTTTAATTCCATTCCCAAAAAATTCTTTCTTCACCCTGTGGAAAGTTTTTAAAAATCCCGAGTGTCCTCTGAAGGGAGGTGTGCAATTCCAAAAGAATATTTTGTTTTAGTTGGGAATTATTACAAATATATAAGCAATCGTTGTACCATAAGGAATCATTTTTCCAAATAAATGTATTAGATGTACTAGGATCTTGCTGTAACTTTTGAATAAGTGTCCACACTTCTTCGTCATTCTTACATTACTCCCTTGCTTTGGTTATCCAATCTGGTTGGATAATAGAAATGGAACAAAGCAATGATTCCACCTTTTCATCCTTTCTTGATAATGCATCTGCAACAACATTTAACTTCCCCTTTTTGTAGATGATTTGAAAGTCATAACCCATCATCTTTGTGACCCATTTTTGTTGCTCTTCTCAAGATAGTATTTGTTCCAAAAAGTGTTTAAGACTATCATTATCAATTTTTACCTTGAAGTGTCTTCCCATTAGGTAAGGTCTCCATTTCTTTAGTGCATGTAGTATTGCCAACATGTACTTCTCATAAATAGCTTTATGTAAATACTTTCCTTTGATTGTATGACTTTCAAATGAAATAGGTTTTTCTTCTTGCATTAGAACAACACTAATTCCATTTACTGAGGCATCACATTCCACAATAAATGTTTTTGTGAAGTCTGGCATAGCTAAGACCTGTGCTTGGCACATTTCCTCTTTAATATGTTCAAAGGCCTTAGTTGCTTTAGGAGTCCATGAAAATTCATCTTTCTTCAATAATGGTGTTAGAGGTGTTGTTATTCTCCCATAATTATTAACAAACTTGCGATAATACCTTGTTAACATGAGAAATCCTCGCAACTTCTTTATGGTTGTGGAACTTTCCATTCCATAATGGATTTAATTTTGTTATGGTGTACCTTAACACCCTCCTGAGATAAAATATGACCCAGATATTCCACCTCTTGTACTACAAAGAAACATTTGTAGGTTTTTTCATATAATTGTTTCTCCTCCAATAGTTTGAGTACCATGTCAACATGTTGAACATTATCCTTCCAAGACCTATTGTAGATTAGTATATCATAAAAAAATACTAACACAAATTTTCTAAGGAAGGGTTTGAAAATGGAATTCATCAACCTTTGAAATGTATCAGGTGCATTGGTAAGGCCAAAAGGCATGACCAAAAATTCATAATGACCCTCATGAGTTCGAAATGTTGTTTTCAGAATATCTTCAGTCTTCATTCTAATGTGATGATATCTTGAACGTATATCCAACTTGGTAGAATAAATTGCTCCATGTAATTCATCCAATAATTCATCAATCACAGGAATGGGATGTTTATCTTTAATAGTGAGCTTATTGAGTTCCCTATATTCCGGACACATGCGCCATGATCCATCCTTCTTGTGCACCAATACTACTAGAGAAGAGAAATAGCTTTGACTAGGTTGACTTATACTAACCTGACATTTTTGTAATCATACATTCAAATTCTCTCTTTTGGACATAAGGATATCTGTAAGGCCTGATGTTTGGAGGAACACTTCCTGGAATCAAATGAATAGAATGACCATGATCACGAATAGGTGGGATTCATTTGGGAGTTTCAAACACCTTGGAATGATTGTCCAAGACTTTTTGGAGATATGGAGAAATAGGCGATTTTGATGTTGGAACTTCTAGTGAGCATAATTGTGCAGTTACACCTCGTTGTTATTTTTCAGAAGTTTTTTCATGACATTAGAGCTTATTATCTTTCTCGTCTTCCCTGCGATACGCCATTATTCAACTTCCTTTCCTTCTGGAAAAAAAATAAAATTCAATAAAAGTTCTTGAAAATTAAAAGCTATCGTCCCCAAATATTCTAACCATTATACTCCTAGTACAACATCAACACCTCCCATTGGAATGGAAAGCATTGGACTATTCAATGCAAATTCCCCCATGGTTAGATTTATATTATGGCACTTCTAGATCAATTTATAGTTCCTCCATTTGCAACCATCACTTGACACTCTGGTGCTGGGTATAGGAAGCAATTCAATTCCTTGGATACCTTACAATGAATAAAATTATGGGTACTACTCGAATGAATCAACACTATTATATTTTCCCTTTTGAAATGTCCTTCTATCTTGAGAGTTTGAGGAGTGGTAATTCCTACCAATGCATTACATGATATGGTTGGACTAATTTATTGTTTTTCTAGGGTTGATTCGTGGTGTATATCCTCTTCTTTTGAAATTTCTTGCTTGTTTTCTTCCTCCTTTTCACAATATATGTAAAATAATTTCTTCGCAGCACACTTATGAACTTTAGTGTATCTACTATCACAACTGTAGCAAAGCCCTTTTGCTCTTTTTTCTTCCAATTGTTGTGGTGTCAACCTTTTAGGTTGTGGAAGTATAGGAGTAGCAACACATCCATCTTTATAGATGTGAGTGGTAGGCTTCCTTGTTGCCATAATTTTACTTTCAATTTTTATTTCAAACATGAATGCCTTATCCAATGAATCAGGTTCCGAAATGCGAACCTCACGTTGGATGCTATCCTTTAAAGTCTCTATGAAGACATCAATCCTGTGTTCCTATGGAATATCAGTTACCCTTATATTCAATTTTTGGAAGCCCTCAATGTGCTCCACCATTGAACCATTTTGTTTAAGGTTTCTCAATTGGCTAAAGAAGGCATTGCTCTTTGTATCCTCATAATGTGCTGTCATTTCCTCCGTAAAAATTGACCAAGTGACAATTGTTTTATGAGAGCAAAGCCATCAATACCATACAAATGTATTTTGTTCTAAATATAAAGTTTCAATGCGTACCCTTTGTGGGTTTTGCACAGTATGAAGATCAAAATATTGCTCCATCTATAGTATCCATGTTATGGAATCCTTGCCATCAAACTTCCTCATATCAATCTTTGGAATATGATTGGTCCTCAATCAAACATTAGAGTTTATAAAATCACGATTAACATTTATTTTGTTCTCATCATGAGTTTCCTCTACTACCTTTTCACCATTAGGAACCATTTCTTGTATCAAATTTTTCAAACCTTCCTTCAAACCTTCCATGTCCGCTTTTAGATCATTCTTCATGTCTTCCATGTTTCCTTTCATTTTTTAATCGCTCTTAGCTTCCAAGTCATCCATCTTAGCTTCCATGCCATCCATTTTAGCTTCCATGCCATCCATCTTAGCTTCCATTCCATTCTTCAAACCATCCATCTTATCTTCCATGTATTTTTTGAAACTGTCCATATTAGTTTCCATGCCTTTCTTCAAACCATCCATATTAGCTTCCATTTCATTTTTTGTTACTCTTCGCGAGAGAAAAATTTGTTGCACTTGGTATTGTAATTTTGATATATCATGTTTCACTTATTCCTCTTCATGAGTCATAGTAGATCCTTCTGAGGGCTTAATGTGCGTTGAATTATTTTTAGGGGCCATTTTAGAACCCAATACTGATATCTATACTTCAATATGCCGTTGGAATCACTTCAAACTGATTTTTCAAACAAGACTTATGCAATTTAATTAAACAATAGACACCTTTTTATTGCTTTTGAGGAGCTCGATATTGAAAGGATGTATCTCTGTAATTTCTGATCCGTGATATTTTATCTTCTGTCCTTTAGTATCCCTGTGAATCTTATTTCCAATGCCATAGGTTCGACCTGATTTGGATTCTTCAAGGCAAATTTATGCCCAATCTCCCACAATGACCTAATTATGGACTAGTTCTGTAGAGCAAACTTGTACAGAGTGCCATGTGTCATTGTTTCCTCCTTTGGATCTGAAATAGATACACACGAAACCACAGTCTATTTTATTTCAGTAACTTTTTACATGATTCCAATCTGATGCTGAGAGAGAGAGTTATGACGATTTTTCCAAGGTCACCTCTTTGCGATGAAATTCGGGAGCCTGCAAAAACCCTAACTTCCACAGATCATATTTATGAAAATATTGCGAAAAAAGATATGAAATTTTTACATGAAGTTCCTCAGGATTTCTTCACAAATGGGTTTTGTTTTTAGCTTTTGAACCTTCGCAGACAAAACGTTATAGAAAAAATGCCACGATGACTTGTTTGAAGCATCGAAACCATAGAATCCAAACCTCTGATACCAAATGTCATGAAACCAACTCCAAAAATATAAGAAAAGAGAGATCAATGCCTTAGAAATCATCAACTTCGAGGGGGAAACCTCCTTTACATTACATAAATGAAAAATTCTTGGATGTTACAAATGACAAAACCTCCTTTCTATATATAGGAGTCCATGAGGTCACAATATAATCCTAGCTGACCTAACAACAATAATGTAAGGGCACAACAATAACAATAGTGGGATTTTATGGGGCACAATAATAACAATATGGGGACTACAGGGGTACAACAATAACAATAAGGGGCCTACACTAAGAACAATAAGGGACTACACTAGTAATATAGGGACCTAACAATGCAGTAGTGGTAATGTCAGTCTATTATTTGCCTATGATCATGGTAAGCAGGCTTGTGATGAGACCTATTATCCTTTTAAGTTTTTTATATTTTTGAATTACACTCTAGAAAAAACATAATTAATGGATGGGGAGAATCACTGACTCTTTAAGAGTTTTGGATGACAATTTGGAGTTAAAGATGCTTAGTAACAATTAGTCTTTACTTTGTAAAAATGAACCTTTTTTGATTGATAATAGAGTAAAAGACTTCATGAATTTTGAGCTTTAAAAAATTTACAATTTCAATGGAAAAATATTTCAGAGTTGTATAGTATTCATCCATTTTTTCGAGTTTGTAATATTTTCTTTAAGAATTTTTATTCTTCAAATTAAAAAATCATCGAGTGATTCAGAGGTTTTGCGAAAAGCCAAAAGTAAATAATCAAACACTATTATTTAATTAACCTAAAAATATAAGTATGAGTATGATACATTTAGAAGTAATGTTCTTCTAAGAATTTTTTTTTTTCAAAATCAACCCGTTGACAAGAAGAAAATGTTTTCTCCCTTGAAGATCTTGCAACACGAAGGTTGACGGGCCAATTTGTTCTGTAATTTGAAATGGTCCAAGCCACACTCTTTGGAATTTGGTATGCTTACCTTTCTCCTCATGTGCCCTGTCCCATTTAAGGATGAGGTCTCCAGCCTGAAAAAATTTAAGGGAACAAAAATTGCATCAAAAGAAATTTTAACAATCTGTTGATGTTGAGCATGTGTTATTTTGGCCTTTTCCCTTTCTTCTTCTGATTTAAGGATTTGCGACATTCTTAACTATAAGGAAGAAGAAGGTACTTCATCAATAAATTAAACTAGGGATAATGAGAGAAGGGCTAAATTTGATGGAATTACAACTTCTTTACCATAAAGTAGATTGAATGGAGAAGTGCCTATAGAGGCCTTATGAGTAATTCGATCTGCCCATAGAGAAAATGTTAAAGACTTGTGCCAATTTTTTTGGCTCTGGTCAATAGTCCTTTTAATGATTCAAATGAGGTTTTTATTCATTGATTCTGCCAAAACATTCTCTTGGGGATAGTAATTAGTAGAATATTTAAGTTTAAAACCTCTTTTGAGAGCAAATTCAGTCAATTAATCGAAAAGTAAGATACATTATCAAACATAAGTGCGTTAGGTAGGCAAAACCTGGTAATAATGAATTGATCAATGAATTCAATGATGGATTCAGAATTAACTGCCTTTAATGGAACAACTTCCACCCACTTACTAAAATATTCTGTTGCAGTGAGAATGTATTTATGATGTTTGGATGGGTTCAAAACAATCTCACCTATGATATTGAGTCCCCATTGCTGAAAAGGTTGTTCAATGTTGACCGAATGCAAGGGTAAGGCTGGTTTTCTTTGTCTTCCAGGAGTAGTTTGAAATTTTACATTTTCTCACATATGCATGAGCGTCTTTGAACAATGTTGGCTAATAATATCTTGCATGAAGGATTTTGTGCGTGGTGGTATCTCCTCCGAAATTTCCACCTCTGGGTCCATCATGGAGTTCCTACAAAACCTTCTGCACTTCAGAATTTTCAAGGCATCTTAATAGTACAGGGTCGTAGTTTTTTTCTGAACAAAATATCATCAATGATATGATATTGATTAGCTTTTAATCTTAAGGCTCTTGTTCTTTTATAATCGAGTTTTGTGGGAGCATATCCAGTTTTTAAATAAAAGATAATATCAACATATTTTGATTCAGATTCAATCAGGCTTACCTCATTAATGTGTATGGTAGTACCAGAATCCTCATCATCTGATATGTTGAATTCTCTTGATAAAAATCTGCAGAGACCTTTCCCTCTAACAATTTTGGCTGGTTTCATGTCAATATCATATTCCTGTAGAGCAGTAACCGAATTTGCCATTTTTTCTCCCAGTTCCTTTTGGATAAGAAATTTCCTTACTACCGGGAATGGAACTATTACCTTGGTATGTGTATTTAGGAGAAAAATTATGAAATGATTTAAAGATTTATAGACAAAAAAATCTTGTTTCTCCACTTTTGAATAATTTAGTTCAACACCTTGAAGTTTCGAACTAAAGAAAGAAATGGGTGCTTCAATCTTTTGATCTTCAATTTGTGTTAGTACAATGTCATAGGATGTTTCGGAAGCAAAGGTATACAAAATGAAATGATTAGAATAATTTGGGGTAGTTAGAGAAGGAGCATTTATGATGGCTTGCTTGGTTAGATCAAAATTTTTTCTTTCATTGTGTCCCAATTTAAAGAGTGTGTTTTTCTTAATAATGACTTGCAATGGTAAAACAATTTTGGAAAATTTAAGAACATATATCTTAATAAAATTGTGTAGAAATTATATATAAGATGCATGTATATATCCAGATTCTCCTGATCTAACAATATTTATCTTCTTTCTAAATACAAAATACTTCCACTGTTAATCTTTTGCGGAAATTAAAATCAATTGCAAACACATGAAGCAAATAAAAACAATCGCACATAACACAGTTGTTTAACGGGAAAGCCTGAAGCTGAAAACCCCAACTATCATATATTATGTATCATGGAGATCATGTAACAATCTCATACAAAGCTTAGTACATCAAGCTCTCAGTACAATATAGATTCATTACACACTGTCATGCAGAAATTTGCATCTCTATGTAATGTTCCCAACTAAGGAACAACTACACTATTGGGAATATCTCAAGATATTACCAATGTGGAGCTCAAAAAATCATAAACATGATCTAGAAATAGCAGTGAATGCATTAAAACTAAAATGCCGAAAGATCTACATAACCGTTACATTAGATTATAGCAGCAACAAATGTATACAAGATCTTGAAGAAATGATCTCTCAAGCTAGGCAATGCAGCCTCAATGAAATATGGAGAAATCCTGCTATATAAAAGAGGCCCTAGCTATGACTGCGGAATCCTTAAGGAGGAACTGCTGCAAAATGTCAATAATACTTAGATGTGACAATAATGGCTCAAATAAAGAAGGGGGAGCAAGATCTCAACCCCTGAAAACATACAATACACAATCCTCAAAGGGATTGGCTGAAATATACGCAAAATGGAAAATCTGCAGAAATGCCGGAGTTGCTGGGTAGTTGCAGCAACTCAAGAACTGGAAATAAATGGAGAAGACTGAAGATGCTGCAATCAATGACAAGATCTCCTCCAATGAATCTCTAGAATGAAAGGCTAATCCTCTCACCTATGATCTCACCCTCCAAACATGTGGAGTAAGTCTCACTGCAAACACACTCAGAAATAACACAGTCTAGAGAAGGGACTGCGCTGTTGGTGAAGAGAAATGCTTGGCCATGATGCCAAAATCTGCAATAAGCTCCGGGATATCTCCAATCTGATACCTCAAAGGAAAGAGAGGCTCCTCCTCTGAAAATAGCTGATGGAGGTGATGTAGTGAACCCTCACTGCAACACCCAGCAACACAACATTACTCTGCTGTAGAAATAACATTGTCTTGAGGGAGGATGCTTGGCCTCAAGCCTGGATGTGAGGAAAATCTTAGAAATCCCTCAAGAGGCCTCTCAAGAAGGTGAAATAATCCTGAACAGGAATTCCTCCCGGCAATTCTTGCTAAAAAGAAAAGAATGCACAATTGTCTCAATTGACAATTGAGATGAACAATACAAGCATGAGAAAAAATGGTTGCCTTGCCCTCCTTTTAAACAAGTGAAAGCTCTTTCTCCATAGGCCCCATCCATTAGGGTTTCCTCCACAAAATATCCTCTTTCTCATTCACACTACGCTGTCTCATAAAGTGATCCACTCCTCCTATGGCAACGCTGTTGACTTGGTCAAACATGACCTTGTCTTCATGCATTTTCCCCTTTTCACACTTGAGGGTGCAAAATGAAGCTACTCTGATGATCCCTTTCACATCATGAGGGATTTTATTCATGTATTTAATAAGAATGGGTCCCTTTACCCATTTATTTAGCTGCAATGTGATAAAAGCAAAATTTTAATGTTCATTTTAGCCATGTGCTAAAATGGGAACATTACAGTCCTCCCCTCCCAAATGTTGCTTGTCATCAAGCAACTGCAAGGATAGAACTGAAGAATCTCCACCCAAGGCATGGAGTCAGAAATATTTTGAGGAACATCTCCCTCATGTAGACTCTCCATCCCCCAAGAAATCATCCATACAAAATAAGTTACCCCCCAACATGGCAACTCCTGACAATCATCTTCCACCTTTGGCTCCCGCAATGTACGTGGGCTGAAAATCTGATCTTGGTAGACAAAATAGCCTACCCCACGCTGACCTCCTCTCCACAAGAATTAAATTACTCAAATAGATAAATGAACAACTTAATGAGAAAGCAGAATCAATTTGTATTAACTTGTATGATAAGAAGTAGCCTTACAACCTTGTCGCCTTGATGTCATACAGGTTCTTCTGGGGTCCTGAATAGCCGTTTTCCATCGGATTGACAAGCCTTCCCCTCTCTGAACTCGCATAAAAATATGGATATGAGTATGTAATTGTGCTCATACCATTGATGCCAAGTATAGAGAGTATAATTTCTTCAGAAATTCACCTCAAAACAACCAAGTTCTAAGTACCCTTGAGATTGAAACATGATCTAAATTTATAGTAGAAGGGAGGAGGTTTCAGTTCTAAAGAAAGGGGGATAAATTCCTCTCAAAAAGGGATTTTAGCTCCAAATACCAAGGGATAATATCCATTAATGAAGGGATAGAGGTTCATGAATGAAGGGGCAAAGCTCGACCAGATTACGCTTGTAGAAGCTTCCACCTAGGAGAATATTTGACCAATTGGGCTTCTAGAACTTTATTTTTCTTATTATTTTACCTTTTAATAAGGAAAATGTGCGGGATGTGCCATAGGTTATAGAGCAAGAAACTGTGGTACCACAGGAAATGACTAGGAAAAGTGCGGAGTTAGGATTTTTAGGGTTTTAATGAGCTTTTTCCAAATTCCAAGACTTGGTTTAGGAACTTTATAATTTTGGACCTCCAAGGGAGCATAAAATAGGTAATGATGAACCCATATAAACAACTAAATGTCATGGTGACAATTTTTAGTGTAACAAATTTCCCCCTAAAGTGTGAAGCCTGAAGTAGTTCTGAAGAGTGAAGTGATTTATCATTCTGAGGATTGGGTTGCAGGTGTACCGGTTGAGACCTGTAAAAACATTCAATTCATATATATATATATATATATATATATATATATATATATATATATCATTGATGAGGTAGGCATTCCCATACTCAGATCAAAACTAACTACATGTTCTGATACAGAAATGATTTTAGAATTACATCAATAGTACACACAACATGGACGTAGCCATCTGTCATAAGCAGTCTATTGTATCATGAATAATAAAACTCCTCACAGCCTGGATGGTAGAAACTAGATTCAAGGTCTTGATTTCTGCTTCTCGAACTAGTACGATTCTATCCATGTGATTGATTGTGTCGAAGTCAAACATGGTAGAAACCACTTTATTACCAGTCAATGATGTGAACTGTTAACAAGTGTGAGAGAAACCACCAATATTGACAATGGCTCTCAAAGTACTCAGTACAATCCATGAGGTGTGAATGAATGATTTGCAGTCGAACACTTCACAGAGTCATTCGATCGAAGGTCAATGATGTAACCTATCGTCGAAGGCAAGAAAAATACCATTAGGGCATGTAGATCCCAGGTACTGATAGGATTCTAGATCAAATTTCTAGATGATGAGCTGTCGTCGATAGAAAGTGATTCGTCGTAGGAAAGCCCACGACACAAAACCATTAGATCAAGTTTTGAAGAAATTTTAGCAAGGACTGACTCAAGGATGGTCAACGCAAATGGAGACAAATGTTTGCAAATGAATGGTTTATTTGAACTGTTCTCTTGAACACATAATGGCACTGCAGATGGTTTGGTGACAATTGACTTAAAGCTAATACCCAGAAACTGGCTGAAGACTTTCAATGTGGATTGATTAACTATTAGACAACGGATTTTCCCAACCCAAATATGAGCGTGATAAAAGTGTCATGTTCAAGAGTGGTATACTACTTTTTTGAAACAAAGTGTGACAACTGTATTTATTTTCTCTCTTTTCCCCCCACCATTTCTAGCAAGTACCTCTTTATTTTTAACAAGCTTGAGGAAGATAACATTTGCTTGTTGTATAAGCTCATCCTTCGGATGAGTCCAACTTAGTATTAAAATAGAACCCTAAGAAGGAGTGGTTCGGTCCTATTTGTAATTTACAAGTCCTTTACTGTTAAGTTTTAATGAGTCCAGTATAGGTGAAACTCGATGTTTTTCAGTTTTAGGGAGCCAGAAGAAAAACTTAAGAAAACTCCGTGGGTGTATTTTTTCGTAAATTTAGTTTCTCAAGCCCGAAAAAGGATAAAATAATGCAGGAGAGAACTCTATTGACTATGATTAGTCAACGTATACCTTTTTCATAAATAGTCCATTTCAGTCCGGAAAAGGGGTAAAATTATACTGAAAGGAAGACTGTTCATTTACTTTAACGAGTTTGAATAGTCAAGTACTCGACAATATTTTTGTTTAGAGAGTCTAAAAAGGGCTTAAGAGATAACTTTAGGGTTTCACTTTTTCGTAATTTTCAAGAGCCCGAAAAAGTGATAAAAGCATACTCATCATCAAAATAATCCTTTTCACCTAAAAAACCTGTTTTCTGCACATAAACTCGAAAAATTAAACATATCTATTTCCAATAAGTAAAATTTTTTGAAAAATTACTTTTTAAAGTGGAAAATAAATAAAATAATATTTTATTCATTCAAAAAATCTTACAAAAAGTAGTTCAACAAAATCATTTTCATCTTTTGCATTCAGAGTTGAAAGTTGAGAGCTTTTAGCAGAAAAATTTTCGAAGGTGATAATGGGAGAACTGACTGCTCAAATTGAAAACCGTCAAATCCGGGTAATCCACAACACTCTTCTCTTCATTTTAATCCATTTAAATTCTCCTTTTAGGTTTTAAAATCAATTTTTGAGGGGAAAAAATGTTTAAAATTTTTCTCTCGGGGGTCCGTGGGTCATGCATTGCTTACCTGCCTATCGTGGTTTTTACGAAGAGCACGTGTGGGGGTCCGCACTGTCTCTATATAAAAACTGTGGGGGCACCGTGAGAAAAGGCAATATTAAATTCTCTAAAAAATGGTTAAAAAATTTCACTCTAAAAGCTTCTAACCTTCAAATGCGTCCATTTGCAGATTATTCCACAATGTTGGAGTGGAGATAACGTGAGCACAAATAGGTAGACGATGCGGCTATGAATAATCATGACGTAATGCGTGTGTTGAGAAATTGTGGATTATACAAATTGAAGGCAATTCAGGGCATGAGGGCACAGGTGGAACTAATGACCTTGCTGGTGAACAAATGGGACATCCAAGAACAATGTTTTATCATTGGTGATCACAAGCTAGAACTTGAGCTTGAAGACATTTACTTCCTCACTGGTTTATCTAGAAGAGGTGAACATATTTCTTTGTTCGAAGCTAGACAAGGTGGCCTGCCTATTGCTAGCTATAAACAAGAATTTTGCAGTGACGAAGATGATCCCAAAGATAACCGTATAGAAATAAAGACTATCCTACGTATTGATCTTAAATTCATTGCATTCACCGTGACCAGGTTGTGTGGGAGCACAACTCCACATGTAGCTACCAAGTCTCAGATGCAGACAACAGTTGACTGTTATAGAGGTACCATTTTTAATTGGTGTGAAGGGGTATTGGCCAATATGAAAGGTCAACTGACCAGAGCAAAATAATCAAAGTTAAAAAACTTTGGGTATGGTGCCATCTTTGTTTCTTTTGCTTTGGAGAGGATTCCATCTCTCGCTCCTCAGCTGATCCCTGTTAATCTTGGTGAACCTAGAGAGCCTCGCATGGTGCGTTGGGTTGCATTGATGTCTCGCCATGGTGGCGATGGTTATGTGGTAGTTCAATTTACTCCATCATATTTTCGTTGGCTTCAGAACCAAATATTTTATATTGAGGATTTCTCGTATGCAGGCATAGATTTTCGGGTGATCCCGAGATGTCCTTACCCGTAGGGGAACAATGGGATGAATTAGGTAAATGAATCATTTTGATGTGTTTTAACTCTAATTTTTATTTTGTTTTTTTATCGTCCAATACTGATAACAAAATTTTAAACGCAGATATTGGTCCACGAAGGCCAGCCACTCTCCATCGCTTCGAAAGGAAGCCAACAGAGCCTGTTGCACAACCACAAAATGAGGCAGCAGAAATCCTTACTGACTTGGAGCACAACCTAGAAAGTTTGAATTTATATATCCCAGAGACATCGATGGATGATATTCCTCTACATCTCCAAAGACACGTTACTGGTGTTCCTGGCCAGTTTAGGAGATTCCTGTGCAGGGTGGCGTGGGCGATAGTTTACTGTCATGATCATCACCACGGATAGTGGATGATCATCGCGGACTATTGTATTTTGTTTTTTGTATCACTATCTTTCAGATCATAAGGTGTTTTAAACCTATGATGCAAACGATGTAATATTTTTTGAAAACAAAAACTCTTATCTATGATATCACTACTTTCGCTGGCTACCTTGTACAACACATATCGAATATTATTTTTGGTTTACTATTTAATGTTGCAAATGTCTATTTATAACATTATTAGCTAATGCATCAGCCAATGTATTTAAATTTCTTGGAATGTGTTGATATTCGATGTAATCAAATTGCCTTTCCAAGAGATGAACCTTCAAAAATAGTCTCAATAACACTGGATTTTTAATTGCGTATACTCTGTTTAAGTGTAATACAATGAGTTTTGAATCTAGCCTAATGATCAAACATCGAATGCCAAATGAAATGGCACCAGATAATAACTCAATCACTGTGCTATATTCTGCAACATTATTCATTGTTTGACCAAGGCTTACCCCATGCATAGAAAAAAACTCATTAGTGGGTGAATAAATAACCCAGGTTGCGGAAGAAATATTCTGTGTGCTATGATAGACACCATCAGCAAAACCAATGTATGTTTGAAGGGATGTTGACATCTGCAATATCAAGAGTAATCAAGATAAGCAATGATAGTAGTAAAAGCAAGCTTAAACTAGAAACACTCATCTAATCTATGGCATCTAACTTAGAAAAATAACTAATGTACAAGTAAGATATTCACACAAGAATTAAGCATAATATCTCTTCAGATAAAGTCCATTTTTGGGTTTATCTAAAGAGACACCGTCATAATCAGTCAGTTCATAATCCCCTTTTGCAAGCACTCACTTGACAATATAAGGACCATGCCACATAGGTTCGAATTTACCAGCACCTAGCTTATCATTAGCTTGATCGTATACCAAGAATAGGTCACCTTCTGAAAAAACACAAGGTGTAACACTTCGATCATACTGAGCTTTAACGCGTTTTTTATGAGCTTCGGCTGCTAATGCAATAGTGTTCCGAGTCTCATCTAATTGTGCTAAGTGCAAAAAGCGTTTTTCCTCTTTAGAGGTAGTTGGTAGTAATATATATGGCTAATTGGAGTGACGGTATTTCACATTCAATAGGTAACATAGCTTCTAAACCATAAACCAATTGAAAAGGAGTGAACCCTGTTGTAGTTTTTACTGAGGTTCTATATGCCCATAGCACTGAAAAAAGCATGGTATGACAATTGGATTTATGAATTCCGATTATCCTTTTAATCATGGTGGTTAAAAAATTATTTATGGCTTCAACCTGACCATTACCCTGCGGGTAATATGGAGTAGAGTTATCATGGCGCATGCCAAGTTGATCAGAAAGTTCGGTCATCATGATATTTCGAAAATGGCTCCCATGGTCAGTAATAATGGCTTGGGGTACACTGAAATGAGCAATTACATGATAGAATACGAAAGTAGCTACAGTTTTTCAATCGACCGCAAATGTAGGCATCGCCTCGGCCTATTTTGTAAAATAATCTACTGCAAGAATAATATACCCATGCCCCCCGGCTGAGTGAGGGTTACATGTAATGAAATCAATGCCCCATTTTGAAAAAGGACCTACAACAATTATGGGGTGAAGAGGAGATGGTGGTGCACGCATCTTTCGATAAAAAGTCTGACATTTGTGGCATTTTCGGACTGCGAGAATGCAATCTTTGAATAATGAGGGCCAAAAATAACCAGCACGAAATATCTTTTAGGCTGTGGCATACCCCAACATATGACCACCACATGCTCCAGAGTGGCATTCATTCAAAAAAATTTCAGCCTCTTCATGAGTTAAACATCATCGAAATACAAAATCCGCACCACGACGATAAAGTGTGTCTCCAACAATATTGTATTGCTGAGATTGGTAATGGATCTTTCGTCAGTTTGAACGTGAGAGTTTAGGCCAAAATTTTTGGGTTTGGAGATAAATGATGATATCTCCATACCATGGATGTAATGTACTGATAAGAAACAGAGATTCATCAACAATCAGATGCTCTACCATAGTTTCTGTCGCAGTATTTGGGAAGTCCACATGTGAATATTTAATTTCAGTCAGATTGAGATTCCGACTGAGATAGTAAATCACATGTTTATTATGGAATTCATCTTCTTGAACTAATACCATTCTGATGGTGGAATCAGAGGCTGCTAGGTATAAAAAGTAATCCTGGTTGTAATTTGGTGGATGCAACAATGGTGCATGGGTAAACACATGTTTTAAAGCATCAAAAGATCAATCAACGATCTCATCCCAAATAAAAGGAACATTCTGTTTCAATGGCCTGGTAAAACCTTTCGTTAACTCAACATAGTTCTGGATAAATCTACGTAAAAGGTTTTCTTTCCCTTGAAAAATTTGGAGTTGGCGAAGTGTGGAAGGAGGAGATAAATTGACAATAGCCTCAACCTTCGATGGGTCGACACGAATACCTGCTTTGGAAACAACAAATCCCAACAATCTACCAAATTGTACACAAAAAAAACATTTGTGGGGATTTAACCGAATCTTATAATGTCTACATCTCATAAAGATTGCTCTTAAATGGGTAGGATGATCTTCCCTGTGCAACGAATGAGCAGCCAAATCATCAAGATAAGGCTGCACAATGTGTTTAATGTTGTGAAAAGTGTAAGACATTGCCCTTTGAAAAGTTGCACCAGAATTCTTTAATCCGAAAGGTAGCTTACAATAAGAAAAAGTTCCCTAAGGACAAATGAATGCTGTTTTTGGTTAATCAACAGGGAGTGTGTTTATTTGATTGTACCCAAAAAATCCATCCATAAATGAATACATTTCATTTCCGACACAATCATCGATGATTTGATCTATATAGGGAGTTGGATAATTGTATTTTGGACAAGCTTTGTTAATATCCCTATAGTCGACACATACTCGTATGGTTCCTTGTTTTTTAGTAACAGGAAGAATATTAGATAAGCAATCTGTTAAAGGAATTGGATAAATAAAACATGCTTTTAATAATTTCTGAACTTCAACTTTAATCATGGATGTATCAGACGTAATCTCTGCCTGACAGGTTTAGCATCTGAGTAAGTATTTATTTCATGAATGACAATGTTGGGATCAATTCCTGGCATTTCTTCATAAGACCAGGCAAATATGTCATGAAATTCTTGAAATAGGGCTTTATATGTGGTAATTTCATCTGACGTACAAGAAGCACGTATATGAATGTTTTCAATAATTCCTGGTTTAATGGATATGTCAATGGGAACCGTCGAAGACATTTTTCCCAAATTAATTTCAGAATCCGAATTTGTAATCGATATTGGACTCTGGGGTTCGTTGATATAGTTAATTGGAAAAATAGATGAAAAATTATTTCAAATCTATCAAGCTCAGGTAAAAATGATGAACTATGATGGAGATCATCCCATGGTAATTCATTTATGGACAAGAATTCACGAATGCTTTCATTAGTATGAAACACTTGTTGAAAAGGATCAGGAATTGATGTTATAACTGAGCTTCATGGTGAAAATGATTCTTCATTGATCACATTCATTGGATCATAATCAATTGATAAAGGATTGGAAAATTACTGTACTGCTTGATATGCTATCTCAAAAGGACTCAAAGGCATTGCGCCAGTGAAATAATCTAGTTCTGAATCTAAAGGCACTATCCAAGGATCATAAAATGGAATAGTGCTTGATGTAATCATATTGATATTAGCAATAGTACGCGGTACGTTAGGTGGAGGCATGGAAAAAGTTCCCATTAAGGCATAATCTTTGATTAAACCTACTCCAACATCCTCATAAGGGATAGTCGATTTTCCAACATGCTGAATACTATCTGTAGAAGTTGGGTGAGACGAATAATATGAGAGATGATCGATTTTCACAATATTTCCTTGATGAGAGAACATGATTAATCGAAATACGGATGACATGGCAACAGTCGGAGCATAAGACCAACTTCTACCCAGAAGAAGGTTGTAATATAGAGGGGCATCAACAACTTCCACATCTAAATTAACAGTTTTACCTTCGACCTCTATAGGTAGATCCTGCAAAATTCCATATGAATGGAATCCTCTTCCATCAAAATCTTTGAGAATTGTCGGAGATTGGTTAAGTGTTGGAGAAACAAGTGATTTCCAACAGTTTAACGACATAATACACGTAGATTCTCCTTCATATTTTACAGTATGAAAGCAACGCCTGTTTTTGACTAGTACTGGGATTTGAAAAACCATTTGATGAGGGAGACGAGGTGTAAAATTTTCTAAATTGAAGACCACGAGGTTCAAATCTTGAATATATACAGCTCTAATAGTTGATAAAAGTAATTTCATTTATGCCAGACATGATTGTAACACTTCTAAGGCCGACATTGCTGAAGGAGATATTGCTAAATCCTCAACAATGTTGTAATTCTGAGCAGCTCTCGCATGTGGATTGAAAGCTGATTTCTGAAGTACACCTTTAGCAGGAAGTTTAATCACTAAATATGGATTAGGTTTCTCGATATGAATTGGATTAGAAATAGGAGGAGATGTAGCTGGTACTGAATTAGAATTTTCTACTTCTTTACCAGCAATAAGATTCTTACTGCCATAGTCTTGCGATCGAGTCGCAACCATTACTTGAGACATCATCGAAATATCTGCTGATGTATTAGAAGAAGATCCAATCATTTTACTTTCTTGAACAGGAAAAGGATTTGTCAAGACAGCGGGTGTAGATGAACCTTTGACAAACTTAGATACCTTAGACCTATGCGGGCATTCCTTGGTGAAATGATCCTCATCACAAATAAGACAAGGATAACGAGGTTTTCGTTTGTCCTCAGAAGGTTCATTTTTCTATGTTTTTTCTTTGGGAGAGGAAGTTTGTTTAATTTTATTCTTCCCTTTCTTTTTATTGCCAGATTTAGACTTAGCTGTAGAATAATCTACAATGTGAATGTCGGCAGAAGTTTCGAAGGAAGAATCTCCTTTTGGTGAATCAGGTAAAATTATGATAGGAGAAGTAATCTTGGAAGATTTATTCTTACTTTTATTAGTAATAACTGAACCAATTACACCATCAGCAGCATGCGAGCCTGAGGGAGTTGTTGTTATCTGACCAGGACACAGTAAATCCGAAATTTTCTCATACAAAGAACCTGACTGAGTATATAATAAGTCAAGGTACTGAGCTTGAGAAATGACTTGTTCCTCTGTAACAACTCCTCCTTTAGCTACATCTTTAGTAATTTTTGGTAGTAATAATTTTATAAAGCATTCTGCCAAAATTTGATCTGGAATAAAAACTTTCACAAAACGTCTTCTACGTCTCCATTCATGTATGTGATCTAATATGTACGTAGACATAGATTGTTTTAGTGAAGTTAATAATTCTGTGCCATTTCGTATTTGACTGGCAACTGAAAATGAGTTAAGAAGGCGGTTGCTAAGGCATTGAAATTGTTAAACGAGCCGCGTGGTAGTTCGATGTACCATTTGGCTGCTAATCCTATGAGCGTTCTCTAAAAAAGTCTTAATTGAATCGAATCATCAATCAAAGAGTTGGATGCACACCAGAGGTGATAAGTCATGACATGGTTAGAAGGGTCCTCTCCTGATTTACCTTCAAATTTCGAAATATCACTGGGCAACTTATTTGGCATTGGAGGCCAATACGGAAGATAATATATTGGATCATTTGTAAGGCGCGATAAATCTAGTAAATCCAAATTTTCTATGAATGGTAACCAGCGATTATGTTCTTGTGAAACTATACCAGTTCCAGGAGGAGGATATCCAAAATATCCTAGAATAGCCTGTGCATTTGGAATCAGAATGCCCCCTGGATAACCAGGATTAACCGGACCATACTGGGGTTGAGTAGGCATTTGGTACATATACCCAGGGTATGGTTGAAATACTGGATTTTGTGCTACAGGTCCATATTGATATGGCCCTTGGTAAGGTTGATAAGTAAACTGAGGTTGACTTGTTATAATGGTACTTATACCAGGTTGTCTTGTAGGCATCTGAACAGTAGTCTGGAGTGTAGGTCCAGGATGTGGAGTAGAAAATTGAGGAATCGGTACTGATACCTGAGGGGTTGTAGAAATAGGAGCTGCAGATACTCCAGGAATAGGTGTGGTAGCTTGAACATAAATTGGCGCAACAGTTTGGGTTGGAGTTCTCAGTGTACTCGGACCAGGCTGCTGAACACTACATGATGCAGGTACCTGAACAGTAGGTTGAACAGGTTGGACAGGTTGGATAGGTTGGACATATTGTTGGACATGAGTATAACCAATCGGTTGTCCAGGCTGATAATAAGGCACTTGCATATTAGGTTGAAAATTCTGCTGAGCTTGAGATGGATCTCACACTGTATTAGCTCCGAGATACGAAGGTCCCATATAAGGTTGTGAATAGGAAGGACCATAACCAGATTGATAATTTGGAACATATGTTGGATAATTGACTAGATAATTCCCACCTCCAGGATACAATTGCTGTTCTGGGTAGAATTGCTGCCCTAAAGGAGGTTGTAGACCCTGAGTTGGATACTGAACTTGAGGTGGATATTGACCTTGAGGCACGTATTTCCCTTGAGGTTGATATGGAACCTAAGGCATATACTGACCTTGAGGCATGTATTTCCATTGAGGTTGCCCCCTAGGCTGTAAATTAATAACTTGAGGTTGCCCCCCAAGCTATAAATTGCTACCTTGAGGGTCAGGGTTTGGAATGTTTCCAGACATCATATAAATTTGTTCCGCATTTACAGTTCCGGTATTTGATTCATGTAATCCAAATGAAAGTGTATGTTTATTGGGAAAAAGGAGATGCCCTTGAGAAAGTACCAGAGAACAAATGGTATCCTGTAGGAACTAAAGGACCACCATAAAAATATGTTTCTGGAGATTTAGAAAACATGGATGACTCACCAGACATGTTTAAAGGAGGTCTATAAACTCTTGGTGTAGAAGGAAATGGAATTTGGGGTGGCGAATAATTCAGACCAACGTTCTGTAGAAAGTATATCAATGAAGAATACCAAGCGTCTTGTCTAAAAGGAATATAAAAAAATGATTCACGTTCTCTAAGATCTAAAGTTTCCTGAGCCGAAGGAAGAACTACTTCTTCTTCAGTATCAGTGACTTTTTCAATACTAATAAAAAAAAAATTACGATTAATTAAAAAATATAACTAACTCAGCAGGTTCAGCATTTAAATGTTCATTTGCTCGAATTTTGCACCAGATGATAATTCACTTGTTGTAGAAGCAAGTTCAGCTAGTTCGAAAATTGAAATTTTCTAAGGAGTATACTCTGCTGTTTGTGGTTGATCTAATTCATAATCAGGATGAATAATTATAGATGTTTCTTCCTGTTCTGTTGATCTAGTTATTGATGTTTGTACTCTTTCAGATCTAAGTCTTTCTAATTGTCTTGGTGTATATTCAAGGGGTTTCCCCTGCATTATACGTGATTGTCTCGGTAATTCAGCCACGATTAAAACTTTTAATCACACGGAATCAAATAAAATTTCAATAAAAAATCCTAAAGTCTCTAAGGAAACAACCAAATTGATCACACACTTAGAAAATCTAAGAGATCAAACCACACACAAACAGTAGATTCCCACACTAAAAACACTAGTTGGTGAGGAAATCCAACATCATAGAATTTTAATGCAGAAATTGTGGTTGGAACAGTTACCTTGATAATCTGCTTAATTAAACATACCGTGAAAGTTTCTCTACTTAAACCATCTTGAGTGAAGAGAACCCTCTGGATAGTCCAAGTGAGTCTAGTTGACGTCTGTTCCAGGTACAGTGGGACCTTCCCTCCACCGTCACCTTGGGAAAGAAGCCTAAATTTTATGGCCACTAAGGTCACCAACGGGAAAACATATACCTGGGGGGACAGTCTACAATCCGATATACACGCAAGGGCAGAGTAACAAGCTCAATCCCCTTGAAGGCTCCTTGACATAATCCAAGGTTTATCGACAAGTGACCCCAGGTTCCTCGACAATGGTCTATCCGAGGTTTACCATTTTTAATACGTGAACATCTTCTATATTTCCCATTGAGATATGTATGATTACCTCACTGGTTCAGATATGATATCGTGCTTAACTCCTTTAGGAGGAGCTTCCTAGAGCATACATGCTACAATTGAATTTTCCTACCGCAAGATTTACTACTTGTTTGTTTGAACTGCCTTGGAAAGTTAACTACAACCTATTCCAAGACACTAGCCTGAGCTATGTTGGTGGAAAAGAGCCCTAGAAAATATAAAAAATTATAGATTGATTTTAATTAAGCGTTACTTTTAGTTTCTCTGTTTCTTAGGTCAAAAGTTATGGAAGTGAAACTTCGATGATTTTTAATGACCCGACTCAAAAATTTCCTAAAATGCATCGATATGAAAAACAACTCATTTCTTTTCAATGAAACCTATTTAGAGGAAAGATTCGAGAGATTTCAATAAATTTTTAAAACATCAATTCTTTCTTTGATAAACAAGAAACTTTGAAAAGAAGACAATTCATTGAGAACTCAATTTCACAGAAAACAAATCACTTATTCAAAATGAAATTCCTCATATCATTCAAATCAGAAACTAGAATCAAACTTCTTCCAAAAGAAAACTAAAACTCTTAAAAACACAAAATTCAAAACCAAAAGAAAAATTCTAATTTTGAATCCTATCTAAAAAAGTTTTGAAGATGTTTATGCTTAGTTTTTAATCTAACTAAGAATTTTCTGCTTATCTCAGCAAGAAATCAAAAAAATCCAATAATGGGTTTAAAGTGAAATTTAGACCTTATCAAGCTCAAAAGGTTTTCATAATTTTCAAATGAAAATAAAATCGAATTTTCACAAAAGCAAGGCTTGCATCAAGTTCAATGGCTCAACAAGAAAACAATGGCATACCAATTAACTGAGGTATATAAATTTTTTTGATTCAGAGCAACAAGAAGATAGGGAAAAAAATCACTCTTAAAATGAAAATCAATTGAAAAGATCACTTCAAAAACAAAAATTGTTGAAAGAAATTCACACAGAGGAATTTTGACAGTCAAGACAAGGTGGGGTAATTACAGAGAATCAAGTAATTACATTCCTGAAAACATAATTTCTATTTTTCCAAAATTTTTCGAGAAGTCCGCAGTTTATAGTGGAACAAGGTGCGGTACCGCACTGTTTTACACTAAAATCTGCAGAGTCTACCGCTCTGTTTTTAAACAAAAAGTGCGGAAGGCAGAAAACACAGAAAAAATAAAAATATAGATACACAGTCAGGGATTCTAATGAGTTATTTACCCAACCCAGTTTTGGACTAATCAAAATAAAAAAAATTATTCAAAAATCAAACCGAAAAAAAAAACTAAGTTCAAGAGATCCGTAACAGAGTCACCATTTTCTTAGACGGATTAATCCCTCTTACGGACAAGAGCGATATCCCTAGTATCCTAAGGATATCTAGAAAAAAACAGACCAAATGCAAACCATTTTCTCTAGATTATTATGATTCAGAATTATTAATTAACTAAGTAGGAAGAGATGCTCCTACCTTAAGTCCAACGCTTGTTGTAATCTTCAATCCAGTCACTCCAAAAGAGGTCAATTCAGCGTGTAAGACCTGCATCCAAAGACAAGAAAAAATATTTAAAAGCACTTGCAAGATATAATAATTCAGAAACATTAATCTATCTCAGTGATCAAGGAATCCAAGAATTAAATTACTCAAATAGACACATGAAAAACTTAATGAGAAAATATAATCCATTTGTATTAACTTATATGATAAGAAGTAACCTTACAACCTTGTCACCTTGATGTCATACAAGTTCTTCCAGGGTCCTGAACAACCATTTTCCATTGGATTGACAAGCCTTCCCCTCTCTGAACTAGCATAAAACTATGGATATGAGTATGTAATTGTGCTCATACCAATGATGCCAAGTATAGAGAGTATAATTTCTTTAGAAATTCACCTCAAAACAACCAAGTTCTAAGTACCCTTGAGATTGAAACATGATCTCAATTTATAGCAGAAGGGAGGAGGTTTCAGTTCTAAAGAAAGGGGGATAAATTCCTCTCAAAAATGGATTTTAGCTCCAAATACCAAGGGATAATCTCCATTAATGAAGGGATAGAGGTTCATGAATGAAGGGGTGAAGCTTGACCAGATTACGCTTCTAGAAGCTTCCATCTGGGAGAATATTCGACCAGCTGGGCTTCTAGAACTTAATTTTTATTTTATTTTACCGTTTACAAGGGTTCACAGTTTTAATATGCAAAACGTATGGGATGTGCCGCAGGTTATAGAGCAAGAAACCGCGGTACCGCAGGCAATGACTAGGAAAAGTGCAAAGTTAGGATTTTTAGGGTTTTAATGAGCTTTTTCCAAATTCCAAGACTTGGTTTAGGAAATTTATAATTTTGGACCTCCAAGGGAGCATAAAATAGGTAATGATGAACCCATATAGATAGATAAATGTCATGGTGACAATTTTTAGTGTAACAAAGCTGTCGTAGCGCAATGGTAATGGCGTAATGGTTATGCAACAATCAGAGGCGCGATGGTAAGTGGCGTGGTTTTGGCACAGTGAAAAAAAATTTTCACAGGGGGTGTAGGCTGATAAGTGGCAGGGAGTGTGGGGGGGTGCGAAATAACTAGCGCCTGAAACGTAGCAGGTGGGGTGGTTTAGAAAACCATCCATTTCGTACCCCCCCCCCCCCACGCACACACCACCCCCCCGACGTTAACGTTTGGAGGATGAGGGGGGGCCGAAAACATTTGTGAGCCGTCAGATGAAAAGAAGGGCACGAAGATGGGATGGGAGATGGGGGGAGTTTAGTGGTGACGTGATGTGAGTGGATGGTGGGGTCGGGTAAGTGTTAATGAAGATCAGGGGTGGAAATGTAATGCCGAAATTTAGGATATGGGGAATATGACATGTAATATGTCAAATGTGTTTTTCAAATAAAGTTTAATCCCTGAACTTTAGAATAAATACACCTTTGTCCTTTTATTTTTCCCTTTGTAATCAGGAACACATGAAATCCTTTGACATAAATTTTAGGATGAATTTCATTTTTCCTCCATACTTTCTTCTTTTCATCCCTACCTACCCATGTCACTTGTTAGCACTGGTATTTGCATCCCACCAATCCCACCTTATTTTACTCTGCTTTCACCTCATCTCCATCATTATCATTGACCTCACTTCGTTTTTTAAACATTTTTCCCAAGAGTCCCATAGTCATCATGGTCATCATTCAATTCATTCTTCCATGTTGTGCCATCATTAGGTCCTAGGGTCAAAATCATGAAAATTGGTCATTTCACCATCAAATTAATCTTTTGAATGAGTAGTAATAGTCAAAGGTCTTCAAAAATTTCAGGTTCTAAAACTATCATTTTCAAATAAGTGGCTTTGTGTTTACCATATTTATCTCTCAGTTGTGCTTGGAAAGCTCATTTCCCTCTCCTAGCGTTTTGAGGGAATTTTTCTTGGTTTCATGACCTCCATGGTTAAATCATAAACAAGACTTGTATCTTGATGCTCTGACACCTTCCCCTATCCTTAATATACCTTCCTAAACACTTCCCATCACTCTTATCCCTAAAAATCATCATTTTTCCACAAGCCCTAGCCTATTGTTACAATTTGACACTTTTCGAGACTAGGCCTGTGTTTTTCCCTTTTGGACCCATTCCCCTCACTTAATCCTTGAAATTACACTTTCCAATACTCTATAACATTTATTTGTATCCCCCAAAATTTCCCAAAAAATTTAGACAGCCCCTAACCCCTTCATTCCCCTCCCTATACAAGGTAGTGCTAAATCCCCTATTGTTCACAAGCACTAAACCCTATTTTCCTTTCCCACTGAGCTAGGGTTTGGTATGGAAACGAGAAATTTGAGAAGAGGAGGCATAAGGTAGTTAATATAATTAAGTATGAGGTCATTTCAGCTCATAAGAGTCATGTCTCCATCATTTTTTGAGAAGTCATTCTAAGAGTCAAGTCATTTGCCACTCATAGGGTCAATTTTACTTAAAACTGTGTTTCTGACCCCAAAAAGATGAATTTGACAAAAGTGAGGGTGGTTTTTGTCTGCCATAGACCTAGGAAGAATAAAATCCTTCAATTTTTACACAGGTGTCATGGTTTTGGAAAAATTTCAAAAATATATTTGCCACAGGAGAGTTGTTGCACTTCTGGAGTGACCTTGGGAAAATCAAGTTTTCTCCTAGCTGGAATGTCAAAATTACTTGCTTGATAAGTCAAATTACAACTATAATGGTATGTATTTCCAATGAACTATCTTGACCTCAATTTGGAATTGAGAAAGGCCTCCAAAAGTTTCCTGCAATAACACTTTGCATTTCTGCACCCTCATTCATCACTTTTTGAACAGTCTTGGGAAAAACAAATGTTGACAAGGAAAATCAACTCAAATAATAAAAAAATTCCAACGAGATATCCTAGGCCCAATTTGGAAACCGGGAAGGCCTAAAAATGTGGTCTTCAAAAAGGTGCTTCACACAGAGGGCGTGTTTCCTTTTGGTCACTGCGTGTTTTCCAGTCTTGGGAGAAGTGATTTTTGACAGGTCAAATGGGCTTCATTTTGCAAACGGAAGGTAGTTCGGGAAGGTAGACTTGAAGGGATTTCCAACAAGCCATCTTGGAGAAAATTTGGACACTGGAAAGGCACTCAAATTCATCCTTTAATAGAGGGGATAATTTATGCCTGGTCGCTGCGCGTTTAATAAGAAAATGGTGCATTTGGCAGTCTTCAGAATTTTTCTAAGTTTCACTCCAATTTTGATTTTTATCTTGGGAAATGTTGAATTTATGTATGTAAATGATGAATATGAGTGTAATTATCATGTTTTTACTATTTAATAGCATAAATACATTAGGTAAATCAAGCAAATGAGGTGTAATGAAACAGTTCACAAAAAGTTAGGGTTGAGTCAGTTTGACCACCCTACACTCTAGGTTTCAGTTCAGACTTTGGTGGATCAACTCCTCCTCTTAGGGATTCGACCCCTGAGGTTGGGAGAAGTTGTTTGAGGCCTATATCATGTCATTTTTGACTCATTTTTAAGGGTTGGAGGTTGGAATCAGTTTCATTTTTCTAGTTGATCAAGGGTTGGAGGTTGGAATCACCTTGAGATATTATGATTTATAGGATACTAACAATGGCTCTAGCTGGGGATGGAACTTCTCCAAATGAAGTGTCAAGAACCTAAGACCAGTAGCCTTGAATGCTCCATTTTATGCAAAATCTTCATCTGATATATATATATATTAATTAATTAATTTATTATGATAGCTCATCAAACCAGGCTTAGGGCCTTCTCCATGGGCTTCAACCTTGGTTAATGAATTATTCAAATAAAAAACTGTAAAACTGTGGCATTTACAATGATTAAAGATCAGCCTGAATTTTCAAGAGAAATAATGTTTCAACGTCCTGCCATTGACAATACCTCCAGGTATCTCTATTCTATCTAACTCTTTAAGGAAATATGCATTGTTTCCTCTAAAAGCATCAATGATGTATGGCCCTTGCCAACTATTTTCAAATTTCCATGTTTACCTTTGCCTTCTCTTCTGGAATCCCATTTTAAAACTTTATCTCCTAGATTAAAATAATTGGCCTTCGTTATTTTATCAAAAAATTTCTTGATATTTTCTTGAATCACTTGTTCTATTATAAACTTCTTCTCTGGATTGCTGCAACTGAATAGTTTGATTGATCATTCTTTGTATATCATTTGGTTCAGTTTGAATTTCCTGTATGATCTTCATGACTGGAACTCCTAAAGAGGAAGGAAAAATTGCATCCATTCCATAAACCAATTGGTATGGAGACATGTCAATTGATTTTTTTGGTAGTAAGTCTATCAGCCCAAAGTGCATTGACCAGCTTGTTATGCCATGATTTATTATTATCTTTGAGGAGCTTTTTGATGATATTCACCAAAATTTTGTTTGAAGATTCAGCCAATCCATTACCTTGAGGGTAATAGGTTTTTGAATGCCCCAATTTTATATGATACCTATAATAAAAATCAACCAATTTCTTAGACTTGAAGGCTGTAGCATTATCAGTAATGATTTTTCTAGGACAACCAAATCTGGAAAGGATATTGGTTTCAAGGAATTTTATGATGACAGAGTCATTGGAATTTCTAGAAGGAGTGGCTTCTATCCATTTGGTAAAGTAGTCTATGGCAGTGAGAATCCATTTATGCTGGGCATAGGATGGGGGATGAATTTCTCCAATGAAATCTAATCCCCATTGTTGGAAATGGCTCACAGGCTTCAAGGGCAAGGGCAATAATTTTCTATTTCCTTCAAAAATTTGGCATTTGTGACAGGCAGTTACTATCTTGTGGATGTCAGGAAAAAGAGTAGGCCAGTAAAAACTAACCCTCATGATCTTATTAGCAGTGGTTTTCCACTAAAGATGGCCTCCACAGTCACCTCCATGGAATTCCTGATAACTTTTTCTGCATCATCCTTTAGCAAACATTTGAGTAAAATACCTCCAATATATTTCCAATACAAGACATTTTATAAAATGCAGAATTTGAGAGCTTTCAATTTTATAAATATTACTTTAGTTTTGGACAAACCAGGAGGAGCATTCAAATTAAACAAAACATACAAGATATCTGCATACCAAGGAGAATTTAGGAATGCTTCATCAATTTGTGGAGTCACTAATTCCTCTTGATCATCCAATGAATGGACCATGTTAATGTATAATGCATGAAAATTTTATTCAACCATCAATTTGGCTAATCCGTACCCTTTAATCAATTTGGCAGGTTTGATTTCCACATCATATTCCAAAATAACAACAATCCATTTACCTATCTTTCCATTAGGACCATTCTGTGTTAAGATGTCTTTGAATACTACATTGGGCACATAAGCAATAATATGTGAATGTATAATGTAAACTCTGAAATCCTTTAATGCTTTAACCAAAGAAAAAACCTATTTTTCCATCATATTGTATTTCAATGATGCATCTCTTAATGCTTTTCTGAAAAATGCTATTGGATGTTCATGTCCTTCACTGTTTTTCTGCAATAAAACAACAACAATAGTGTGCTCAGATGCAAAAGGAAAAACTATGAAGTCTTTGGTAAAATATGGACTGATTAGAACTGAAGCCTTTGTCAATGCTTGCTTGACTAGATAAAAATATTGTTTACCTTCAATGTTCCATTTAATTTCTGAATATTTTTTAAGCATGTTGGTTATATTTTTCAAAAGTTCTGCAAGATTGGGTATACATCTCCTCAAAAAGTTTATTTTACCAATGAAAGATTGAAGTTCTTTGAGATTATGAGGATGACTGATTTTGAGTATTCCTTCAATCTTGCTAGGATCAATTATAATTCCATATTGAGAAATAATATGACCCAACAACTTTCCTTATTCAAGACCAAACAATGTTTTTTGGGGATTTAAGGAAATTCCAAACCTTCTACATTTTTCAAAAACTCTTCTCAAATGTTCCAAGTGCTCTTCATCAGTTTTTGAATATACAATAATATCATCAAGATAGATCACAATAAAATTTCCAATTTCATCTGCAAAAGCAATGTCCATGGCCCTTTGAAAAGTACCACCAACATTCATTAATCCAAAAGGCATTTTCACATACATGAAAGTCCCCCAAGGAGTAGTAAAGGTTGTTTTGTCTTGATCATCATAATGTACTAAAACTTTATTATAACCTAAAAAGCCATCTAACAAAGAGATCCTATTGGAACCTAATACCCTCTGTAATATGTGGTCCATTTTTGGTAAAGGGTAGTTGTCCTTGAGAGATACTTTGTTCAGATTCCTATAATCAATGCAAAGACTGATTTCACCTGTTTTCTTTCTTGTAGGCACAATATTGGATACCCATTTATAATATCAGAGTGGAACTATGATTTTGGGCTCATACATTTTCTTGATTTTTTTCTCAAGCAAAGGCATTAAAATAGGATTGATCCTACACAGTTTTTGTTTGAAAGGTTTTTGATCCTCGATTGGAATTTTGTGTTTTATGATGCTAGTATCATAAGCCTTTAAGTCTTCATAGCTCCAAGAAAATACATCTATGAATTCTTTAAACATAGCTATATATCTTCTTTTTGTAATGATAGGCAATGATTTTGGGATTTTTTTCAGTGCCTATGTTACACTCTTCAATGTTTGTACCTCTTGGTTCCATTTTAGGTTTCTTAGCTACGCCATTAAAGTCAAACAGTTCTTCTAAAGGGACCAACCCTCTAGGTAGGATATTATCCTTGAGTTGAAGTACTTCAAATTCATCTTTTTATGGGTATTTATGTATTTATGTTTTATGCACAATTTTATTTGCTGAAATATTTACATAAAAAAATAATATTGTTTTTATACACTAATTTGTACATCAGAATGACTATCTCCTTCACAATCTAAGTCTATATTTATATATTCAAATTCATCCTTAGATTGTAAGAAACTTCCAATTTGTTTTTCACTACAAAATACTTGCCAATATCTCATTTTATCCGGCATAGATGGACGATGTTCAACCTCTAATGTGCATTGTTTGTTTGGATGAGGCAATTGACATGTGCTTGCTAAAAATGCTAAACCATTTGCTAGGAAATTTTGATTTCTGGGGAGAACTGCTAAATCATATTTATCAAATATTCTTAAGAAATCAAGTACAACATTTCTGTATGCTCTCAACCTAAGATGTTTTGCAGCATATTTTCCTTTTATTTGTTTTATGACTAATTCAGAATCACCATGGACAGAAATCCTCTTAGCTACTAATATTTTCAACAATTGTAATCCTAAGAGTAGGGCTTCATATTCTGGTATGTTGTTTGTGCACTGAAAAATCTAGCTTGTATGAGTGACCTTGTGCATGATTGTTCCTTGCATTATACACCCAAATACCTGCTCCTAAACCTGCTTTGCCACATGATCCATCAAAACGCATATTTCAAATAGGTTCATCTTCAGGATCTTGTTGTATAGTTTGTATTTGACTGTCATGTTTTTCTTTAAGATCATTTTTTGCATGGATAACCTATGAAGTAATGTATCCATCATTATAAATAATGAAGGATTCAAGGTCGGTATGAACAGAGTACACAGGATAATTGTGTGTTTTTTCTTGACTACTCACTATGTATTTCATTAAGGTTTCCCTATACAGTCTTCTTGGTTGACCAAACACCGATATTGTAGCATAAGTCATGTCCATTTGCAGGGTCCCTCATAATTTTTCTCCCCATGAGCATGATAAAAACATGCATACTTAGGAGGGATTTCAGCTACTACTATATCCATCACTAGACTCTTTGGTGGTATCTGAGGTAGAGTGACACAAAGATCTTTGATAAGATGTAGACATCTAACTTTTCTAGAAACAAATGAGTACAAATATTTATAAGGTCTAGTGATTTCAAGGCCAAGTTTCTCCATAACAGCCTTTGGCATATGATTATGTGATGCACTTGAATCCAACATGGAATTATGGAGAATTTTGTCATGAACTTTAGGACTGACATAAAATGTAGGGACACCTCCTTCTTGGGGTTTACCATCAACTTATGACCCAAACAAAAGTTTAGGCTGATCATCATTTAAATTAAAATTATCAATAATTTCCCCTATGTTTAGTACCTTTAGGACCTAATACCTATACACATTCTTGTTGATCAATTTAGTGAGAGGAATATATATTTTCAATTTAGCAAGTTCATTCTAAATGCTGAATGATGTTTGAACTTTCAGTAGATTTGAAAAATCAGTTCTTTCAGCCACTATTTTTTGGGTAAATTAAATTTGTTTACTTGTACTAGGAATATCTGTTTGAGAAATTTTGGTAGGGATATCAACTGTTTTCTTAGTATTGTTTTCCGTGTTTTTTTTTCCTGAATTATTCACTGTTTTCTTTGAATTTTCTTTTATATTGTTGAGATCAGTTTCAGAGCCTTTTTTGGCAGTGTTGTCTCAATTATTTTTATTGGAATTGTCAAAGTTTTTCTTGCTTCTAAGGTTATATTTCCTGTGAACCCCCATGATAGAATTCTCAAACCCTTATTTGTAATCGTCAGATTCCTCAGATTCTAACTCTGTTTGAGTTAATGAAAATAATTCTTGTTCTTCTTGGGTGAGAAAAACAAAGTCATCTTCATTAATTCCCATCAAATTTATCTAATTTTCTTCTACTTCCTCAACTACTCCTTCATCCTCATCATCATAATTCTCTTGGAATGGAGGCCTAATCTACTGATCAAGAACTGTTTTCTCTCTTTGTCTTATTTGAGGAGGATTTCTCCTAGGATTTTGGTTTCTGTTTTGTGGAGGTGGTTGAATTTCCCTAGGAATATTTCTCTCATTTAAATTGATTCTCTCAATAGTTCTAACCAAAGAGTCAATTTTAGCATAAGATGTGGAAGTTGAAGGTTATTCTCTTATAATAACTCTTCTTTTTGTCCTCATTCAATATATTTTTGCTAACAAGTTGGCTTCTACACTCACTGCATCCCTCTGCATTTCCTATAATGTGGACGAGTTTCTTTCCCTTAGCTGATAAGTCATTTTTGGTTCAAAACCATTTGGGAATTTCACCAATGCTAAACCTTGTGGTGGTTTTATGTGAGTAGGTATTGCATTATATAAACTGTTGAATCTGGTGCAATAATCTTGAACACTTTCAGCTGGGGCCCTTCTAATGTTTTCATACTCAAATAAAATTTGAAGAGGGTTCTTTTTTAATTCCCACCTATTCAGGAATGTTTGATGAAATGAAGGGATGTCATTGATACTGTTTGTAGGAAAATATTTAAACCATTTCCTAAATTCTCCACTAAGAGTCTAAGCAAACATCCTAAATCTAACACTTTCTTCATCTACCTCTTGAAGGTAAAAAAAGTCATTCATTTTGTCAACATGTTTTTGGGCAGTTATAGGACTAGTTCCATCATAGAATGTAATTTTAGACTAGTAATACCATGGCATAGGTACAAAAGGTGTTGGAAACACCAGTGGGGCATATATGGCTGCCATGATTGGTGGAGGTGGAGGAGGAAGGTGAACAGTGGATGAAGTAGGATGGATGATAGGAGAAGCTGTATGTGTAGAGGTTTGAGTGCTCTTATGAGGAAATATACAAGAAGTGGTGGGGATTGTGGAAGAAGTAGGACTAGCTGAACTAAGATGAGAATACTGAGAGGTAATGGAAGAAGCTGCTATAGTTAATGTAGCTATTTCTACAAATTGTTGAAGGTAAGCATCATCAATAGTTGAAGTAAACTCTGTTACAAAATCTTGAAGAGTATCAAAATCCTGGAGAAGCTAAATATCAGATTGAATTTGTGAGTAAGCTTCTCTCATTGGAATTTTTTGCAAAATAGATGGATCAAATATTGTCTGGTTAGTCCAATTCTTAGATTTGGTCCTAAATAAACCTTGTTCAAAATGAAAATCAAATTGAATGTCTTTTAAACTGACAAATTTTTCAGGGAGGGAATTTGATCTGTGGAGAAACCTACTACTTGTTTGAATTTCAGTTATAGGAGTTTTTCTTAAAATATTCTCAGGATTGTCCACTATAGGAGGAGGATTTGGATCAAGATGGGATCTAGGAGAGATTATTTTAGGAGCTAGAATTCAGATCAGAAGCACAGACAAACTCATTATTTACAAAAACTAAAAGAAACCAAGCTTAAAAAATACTTTTATTATATATTTCTTTGAACCGAGGTTTTTGAATTCAAATGAAATGAATTTTTTTTTAGTTCATGTCCCCATAATGGTCTCCACTATGTTATCGTTCTATCATTTTAATATTGGAAAGAATAATCATAAGATGACAACATCAAAACCACTTTGGAGTCTAGGATCTAGCCCTCCTAGACTTAGAGAGGGATCTCTCTTTAATATTTAGCTTTGTTTTTATGATTTATGATATTATGTAATATCCCAAAATAGGGAAAATAAGTAGTATTGGGAATATCTTAAAATATTCCAAAAATGGACTGCTCAGTAATGCATTTACAGAAAAATGCATTTCCAGAAATATATGCCATAGAAATGAAAATAATCACTTGGATCCATTATATATATCCATATAGCATCTAATTATAAGAGGATATCAGAAATAAATGAAACTAGGTGAGGTAAACAGACCTCCCACCACCTAGTGCAACTGAAAAACACTAAAACCCCAGACACTGCTACTCAGAAATTATGCACAAAAGGAACAATGCAGTTTTAAGAGGGTTTCACTGAGAAATTAATAATACAAATATATCTACTCATATATTGGACAATCATTCTCATAAACTGAGATCTAGTCTCCTTATTACAATTACAAGAAAACCTAGAAAGGGTTTCTTGTCATACACTCAGTATACAAATGTGATCTTCAGAAAATTACTGAATAATCACTACAAAACTGAAGCATAAGAGTGTATAAGGCAGAATTATGTCTGATCTAATGTATATCCCTCAAGGGCTTCCTCCCATGAGAGGATGAACCTCTCAATCACAAGAAAACACTGCAACAGAGCCACTAGACCATCCACTGAAGCTGCCTCCAAAAATAACGCCTTCCCTAGATGGAACATCGATGGTAATGTTAGGGAAATGTGTGGTCTACTACCAAAAATCTGAAATGAGCTCTAAACCTCTCCAAACAGATCTCTGAAGCGAAGGAATCCTCCCTCCAATGAGAAACTAGCCCAGAAAAGAGAGATTCCAATCCCTTCCACTGCTGCACCCTGAAACAATGCACAATAACCAGCAGAAAATGCGCTGGTGAAGTAGGCTGAAGCTTGGCCTAAAAAATTGATGTGGAAAATGAATGCAAACTCTTCCAAGAGGCTCCTCAAGGAAAGAGGTCGGGTTCCGCTTGGGAACACCCGGTGCTAAACAACACAACAACCTTGCTAAACAGCAAGAGGAAGCAAAAGTCTGAGCAGACAAGAAAAATAATCTAAAACATGAAGAATAATGCTGCCATCCTCTTCCTTAAATAAAATATGAGTTTTATTTCCCTTGGCCCCACTCAATTAGGTCATCTCCATCAAAAGATTCATCTCCCTCCAAAATTGCATTATTCCTCCTTTGATTCTTGCTCCTCCACAACTGCGCTGTTGACTTAGTCAAAGTGGACTGAATCAACTTGATATTATCCTTGTTCACACATGGAGGTGTTTTATTAAGCTGCAAGGAGTGTCTCCTTTCACACTTGAGGTGTTTCTATTCCTCCTTAGGAGACTTATGGGCTTTTCTACCCATTTATTCACCGGCTAGAGATGCTGCTAACTCTAATGTTCCAGTTAGCTTTGAGGCTAAAATTTGGGAACATTACAGTACCCCCCTCCAAAATATTTTCTTTTCCTCAAGAAAATGTATAGGGAGAGAAAAATTTCTCCCCTCCTCCTCTTGTGGCCTCCCATCAATGGCCTCCATCACTGCATCAAGATAATTTGAAATAAAACTACGAACCAATGTTTCCTCCCAAGTGTGTAAAACCAGATGGTCTACATCAATCAAAGGTGGAAAGAGTGAATGGAAACCTGCTTGCTTTCCCATGGCCTCTACAAAGTAGGGGTGATGAAAAACATGGTTAATGAGTGCCTCCCTCACCCATGCTATCATCCAAATGAAATGAGCCATCCTAGGTAGCTCATCAAAAGAATCATCAACCCCGATTTTATACAATGTGTTGGGGCTGCATGGAGAGATTGGATTCTGCCATCCAAATGGTTTCTCTCTCCATTTATGGTAAACATGGGGCTGCCTCTGTCCTTGGGCTGAAATAACATGGCCTCCAAGAATGGCCCAAGTGTCCCCATCAATCAATTCAGCCATGAAGTTCCTCAAATTCTTCAAGTGGTTCCTCCCACAAGAAGGGAAAAAGTGTGATGTGGCAATCATGGTTTGCCCATGGTTTCTCCTGAAATGTACAACATGTATAGTGGGGAGAGTCATGATCCCAATGGGAATCTCCAATACCTCTAGCACTCTCCAAACAATGCTCCCCATGAATATAAAAATATCAGCAATAAATGGAAGCAAAATGTAATAAAAACAAGCTGCCACATGACAACCGGAGAGTGGTTCATAGTTCCACCAATGGAACCAGTGTAGTGCATCATTTTCCTACATCAAAACATAAAATAATAAGTGCTTACCCAGCCACTTGTTTTCTGCCACAGTCATCTCATAAGATGGAATCATGAATATACAATTTGGTGTCAATGGTGCACACCGAGAATTATGTGGCTTCCCCTATAAACCACTAACAAGATAGCCAACCTCAATGCTGAAATTAGCCTGAAGTACATCATAATATAAGGTATAAGAAGGGATAATACTCCTTAATACAACATGCTGCTCATATAAAGTAAAGAAAGGAAAATCATAATGCAAATGTATACCTCCTCTACCATGGACTTCGGTCCTTGAGCTGAAATGGCTCAACTGAAAATGCTCCCTCACTCCCAATGAGTAGGAAGGTGGCTGTGAAATCCTCTCTATCACCATCCGGGCTATGCATCTCTCCATATGCTGAATTATGTCATGCTGAATGCCCTCCCAAATGAACTCTTCTGCCAAGGAAAGATATGCATCATAATGTACTGAAAGGAAGTCCTCATGTGATGCAAGTAGCAATTTATCCTTGAGACTAGAAGCTCTAGTCAAGAAGACTCTGCCATGTGAATAGATGACCATATCATCCACCATATACTCATCATCTCTATCCGGGTCATCGAGAATCATGCATGCACCTAAGATCCTTGGAGTACTCTACTAAGAGCTGAGATCTCCAATAAGGATCAATCCTCCTAAGAGACAGCATTGGTGATCTGGCATGTGAAGCTCTCCTCATGCTGCTTCCTGCTACTTTGACATCCCCCATGCCAAATTTCTCCTCCAAAATCTTCACCTCTCCAAAATCCTTGAGTGGTGAATCCAAAGACAAGATGTATTTCATTGTTGCTAGATCTGGTGGCCTCCCAGGTGGAATGCCTCCATGTAGAGAGACATCAATGTCAAGAGTGGACTGTACATATGGTTGGGCAACCTTGCCCTTGCCCTCACATTGCAATACAGTCTGCCTCCTCTTTGCATTAGCTTCCTGAAATAGAGAAGGGTGTGTGCCTCTCATCAGGTGATGTTTCTCTTCCTTCCTACCTCCTCCTTCCAGCTGCAATGCTGCACAATCATGCTGCTCACTGATTGTGCTTGGACCTCCATGTATGAGATCTTGGGGAACTTCTTGCAAGGATACAAGAATCCCTTCTGTTGGAGCATGTGCTCCTCCTCCCTCAGCATGAGGTACTGGATGTGCTCTAGATGTGACAATGCTGTTGCCATCTTCTTCATCAATGTGTATAGGAAACATCTCAACAATTGGATCCCCTTGTAAAAAAGTGATCCCCATGCCCTCTTGTTTAGGAATATGAATTAGAGGTCTTGCCTCCAACAATGTGTAATACAAGATTAGCTTCTCCCATGGTTTTCTGAAGTGGATTTTCCTCCATCACATGCAAGGGTTTTGTTCTCTCAAGTTTCCCTTGCTCATGTGTATTAGGAATTTTTTCACCAAACCTTCCCACCAATGTTTCAATGAATCTTGCATAAGAGTAAGTGTTTGCATTTTTTAAAGAACAAGATTAAAAAATCCACCATGCATGGGCCTTACCTCTGAAATGCAGCACTGCAACTCTGATGGCTTCATCTTCAGAAATATGGTGCTGCTGAAAATAGGAGTCTAGCTCCTTCACCCATGCTCTAGATGAACATGTAGGTGAGCCTTCAAAAGTAGATAGAAAAAATCTATCTGCATCCTGCTGCTTGCTCTTAGAGGGTATACCCTAAAAAAAAATTAAAGGGTAAAAAGAATAAAAATGGTCAAAAAAGAGAAAGAAATGAACCCCAAGCAAAAATAGACCAAGGAAAGTGTGCAAGTCTAAATGCCACTACTTTTTCATCTATTGTAATAAAATAATTGTGTGCAGCTTGTGAAACTTTTGCCACAATTCATGAATAAGTCAAACTGTTTAAACTTGGCTTAGTCCTATTTCAATTTCATGTTTTAGATTAGAGAATAAATATCTAGCCAAACAGTTTAATCTTGGCAGATAAGTAGCTAGGTAGAGTGAATAAAAGGTGCTCAATAGTTTAATCTGAGCCCTTGGATGTAATAAGGGTAGAAATAGATAGATTCATCATGTAAAAAGAAAAGATTGATCAGGGTTTGCAAGTCTAAATGCACCCTAATAAAGAAGACAAAATGGTAGTGCTAAGTAGATAGGGTAGGTAGATGGTGCTACAAAAGTGTTATCTGATGAATGGTGCTGCTACGTGTTGGTTAATCATTTACTTTCATCACAAGTACTAAAGCAGGAAATACACTGGAAAATCACAGCAAGCAAAGTCAAATTCATTAACCTCCCTCATCATTTTTTTTCCCTCAAGAGTTTTACTAATTTCCCCCAAAAAAGTACTAAGGTAATTGGAGATCAAAGGGGCTCAAGGCATTTCCTTGACTTCTGGAGGGACCGGACCCTCGGCCTAATGATCAAAAGACCTAAGCACTTGAAATAATCCATCATTGATTATCTTCCATCTTTAACTTTTTCCTAAGTAAAATCCTATTTTACTTAGGAAACTGATGCAACCTTCCATAAAATTCCTCAAGACAACTTGTTATTCTAAGCTTAAGTGTTGAAGATAAAATGTGCAATTTACTTCATAAGTTTTCACTTTCTTAGATATACAAAGATGTTTTGATTTTCCTTGTCCTTTATCATATTGACATTTAACTTTATTATATTAATTCCCTAGTGAAATCCCTTTTTCCTATGTATATAACTCCCTTTTCTAATAAATATCCCCAAAACCCTCTTATTATAATGTTTTACCAAAGTATATATAGTCCCGCACATTTAAATACCCCGCGTTATAAAGCCCTTTGGTAAAACTCTAACCTTATATATACATTCCGCCCCTATGATGAATTAATTATATTAATTTATTCATCGTATAATAAAATATATGAAGAAAAGCGTTAAACACATAACATATGTGTTTAACACCAAAAACAAGAAAAGATTACGACTGAATCCCGCGCCACCATACTCAGCATTCCACGTGGTATTCCACATGGCCAAACCCCGCCGCAATTCCTTTTATAAAATTCACGGGGTTAATTAGTCATTTGGACTAATTAACAACCATTCCCGCCTATTAGCTTCTCCCCGGGGTGATTAAATTACACGTCAAAGCTTGTTTAAACCTAGACGGGCCCACTTTCCAAACCGCACAAGTTTCCCTTTCCTCCAGCCGTCAGATCATTCCTCCATTGATTAACGGTCCCGATCAATCCCGCTGCCCATCGCATGTGAGTTTTTTTAGCCAGCGGGGAATGAGCGGGTTTGACTATTCAGCATTCCACGTGGCAAGCAGCCTGTGGAATCGCTGCCATTGCGATTTTTACCGCCTTCCTCCATAAGCGGTGCGGGCTTACCGCTTACCGCCTATCACATACCGCCGGCCCCACTCCCTTACGTCACCCCGTACGTCGAATGACGTCATCACCTCGAAAATGACAAAAACCCTTTTGACTTGTTTTTAAGCCATTTTTCGCGTTTTTTTCAGTTATTTTGGTTTTCGAAAGAGACTAAGCTCCCGCTGCAAATTTCAAAATTCACCGCAAATACACCAAATTACTCAGAAATTCCGCTGCGCCCGTGTTGAAGAACGTTCCTGCCATTGTCCATTACCTGTTGAAGAACCAGTTTTCATTAAAAAATAGGTATTTATCATTCCGCACCCCGACTGCAAGTTAAACTTGGTTTTTTGTGTTTTTTCTCTGAAAAAGTGGTTAAAAATCCTCTCTGAGTCCTCATTGAAGAGTTAAAACCTGTGAATTTGCTTCCCAAACCTGCAATTTGTCCCAATTTCTTCTTTTGTTAGATATCCCGTCCGGTCTGCAAGAAAAACTGAAACCTCCATTTTGAATCCACAAGAACCAAAATGGAGGCCCCTACTGCTCTAAATGTCACTCCTTTGAATGCTCCTCACCGAGATCTAGACTACTTGCCTCTCATAGATGAAGACTTCCAAATAAAAGACCTGCATTTTGATGAAAGTCCCCGTTTGAGCTTCTGTCGCTGCAGAGACGAACACTCAAAGGGGCAAGATCTTATAGGGTTGTGGGAATCCAATCTCCCAAGGTATTTTATTCCTACAGTTCACGTTTTCCCTTAAATCATTCATTATTGTCATGCAAATTATGATCCTGCACAAAGAGCTGTATTAGCTCCTGATCAAAGTGTTCTGTTCCCTATCACACCTCAGGCTATCAATGCTATGTTACAATTTGAGCCAGAACAAGAATTAGCACCTCTATCCATGGAAGGGCTAATTGAGAAAACCAGACTGTTAACTCCAGAAAAATTGAAAGCAATGTGTCAGTACTTCATGTTACCCGAGCATCAGCCAAAAGGGACTCCCCCCTATGGTTTTTGTTTTTTCAATCAATTGGGAAGGCTTATTGTGAATGTAATATCCTTTGTCTTAGGATTCAATACCAGTGAGTATGTTGACGAGATAACTCGGGCTTTGCTATCTATCTTCACCCCTGGACAGCCTCCTGAGATTAAGTATGACTATGCTTCCTTCATTGCCAACAAAATCCATGATCAATTTTTAAGGCTAGATGATGAAAAAGTGTTCAAGTACTCCTCAGTTATCTATCACCTCATAATTTTCTATCACTCAGACAAATTCGCTTTCCCTGTTCAGAAACTTGATGCTAAAGGTAATCCCAGGTCTGTTATTTTTTGGTCCCCCATCATTCATTTGTCCTCTGATTCTCCCTACTCTTATTCAGAATCCATTGATCAATTTGTACATCCTGCTACAACCTTGTTAACAGGAGTTTCTCCCCCCAGGCTTAGTACTGAGATAAGAAAGACCCTGCAATTGTCAAAAAGTTACAAAGTTGGGGATTGGTACTTGTACCAAAACCATACAGTTATCGGGATTTATGGATGTGAATTACATCCATTCAAGTTACCCAGATATGTACCAATGAGAATTTTTGCTTTGGAATACTTTAGACAGATGAATAACTTAGATGTAATCCATTTCTGCAATGTAAAGAAGAAAGCACAGTTAAGGATCAAAAGCCAGTTAGGTCCTTTCATTTGCAATTCTAGAGAAGCTGAGAGAGATGCAGAACTTATATTAGAGAGAAAATTCCAGACATCTTTCCGTCGGGTCCCTTATGACCCCTTTGGTTTCATTTGTGAAAGAAGGTTAAAAAATAAGTCATCTCCTTATATACATCACAGAATTCCTGACATAGAACAGTATGCAAATCAAGATGAATGGGTTAAAGGAACACTTATTGAAGAGGGAAGTGGAGCTGACAAATTGAATAAACTTATGAAAGATGCCGAGAAGAAATTTGACCTAGAAACATATGATCAAATGCAGGTACCCTATATTGGCACATCTTCAACAGCCACTCTACAACAAGCTATACAGGAAGACAGCCCATCAGTAGCAGCAGGGCCTAAAGGTAAAGGAAAAGAACCTATAGTTCAGGTCATTGAAACCCTGGTCATGGCAGAAAAATCACAGAGTTCCAAAACACCAGAACAATCTAAAGCTTCTCAAACACCAGCAAAGCAAATCCAAGCTCCAGAGATGCAAACTCCACTGAATGTGGAAATAGGGAAAAAGAGGTCAGCTCCAGATACCACACCTTCAAAAGGAGCCCCACAAGTCTATCAAGCTAAAAAACATAAATCCGATCTACCTCCAGATGTAGAGATCATAGATGAAATATTTGATGATGGCAGGGAAGATAGTCAGCAAACAGGTACAGCAAGTGAAACAAATATAAGCCAGAAAGGGATACAAAAACAACTGAGCACTGAAGTATCTTCTTTCAGACCGCCCAAGACAGATACTGGAGACATAAAGAAAACCTTCATTGATATCAAAACAAGGAATGAACCATTAAAAATGAAGGTCTATGATCAGGATATGAAGATGGCTCCTCACAATCAGCAAAGGTTGATGTCAGCATTTGATCTTTCACAAGGTAAAATGCAAATGAGCCACTTCAAAGCTAAAGTGCCAAAGCCAACTTCAGCAACAGATTATATCAGAACCAATTTTGAAGTGTTAGCAAAGGATATCCATCCCTTGGATCAGATAGAGCTTCATAGGCAGACAGGGGAAATGGTTTATTCCACTCTCACCAACAAAGCCATGGCGGCTTTAACACTACAAGATTCCTTGAATAATAGTGCTACAACATTGAAAATTGAAAGGGCCTCCTCGCTATGCCAAGGACAATGTAACAAAGTGTCTCGGGAAGAGATCATTATTGGTTTGGGACACAATCCCAAAGACACTAAAGGTATCAGGCACTCGATAAAAAGAAAGAGGATGATATAGCTTCAGACTAGTAACAGCTTGAAAATACCACTCAAAGCACCCTGCATACCAGAAATAATAAAAGGAAATTCACAAGAAGAAATGATGGAGTTGCTCTTAAACTTGACAAGAGCGACTAAATGAAACCGAGACATTGAAAAGGTATCAGAACAGAAATTCTCAAATGTGTTTCAAGAGCAGTACTACAGACAACAGAACAATCATCTCGTGTGAATATTTCTAATTTTAATTCTCGATGATTTAATTAAACATATGGAGAGTTTGCAGCTAAAGGTCACAGAACTCCAAGAAGTAAAATTACAATTAACAAAATTGGAGGGAAAATATGACACACCCAAAAAGACAGTAGCTGACAACCTCAGAGAAATAAAAAGGTTGGAAAAATTGGTTGAGGCTTTGCAAAAAGATCTTACACTGGAAAAGCCTCTGAATGAAATAAATGATATTCTTTGGGACAACATCATTAATTTAATAAGAGATATTTGGCCTTCCATTCAAGCTATTTTTGAGCAGAATGAGTTAGTCAAGATAGCCCAAGAGGAAATAAACAAAACTAGACATGAATTAAGAGGCAAGCCAGAGCTGGCCCAGCAGCTCATTCAGTTTTTGAATTCCAGAACAAAACAACAGCTAGCATTGTTAGGAATTGATGACAGAACAGGTGTAGTTTTGGAAGCAAAGAGGATTTTCACCAAGAGAACTTTCATGCAAAATCTAGAAAGAAAGTGTAATGATATTTTGGTCGACATCAACGTTTTCAGAGAAAAGTTTCAAGCTCTGCTGGACAGTGATTTGCCAAGTCCCATGCTCACAGAGGATCAAATAGTAGACTTAGAAACCTATGAGAAAAGAATCCAAGCTCATGCTAAAAATACAGCGATAGGTTCTACTAATATAGGTTCTACTAATATAGGTTCTACTAGCTCATCAGAACCTGTAATACCAACCGGGAAAAGTATTTATGAAAAAGTGAGGAATCTATTTCATCTGGAGCATGAACTAAAGTATCTATTTCCGAACGAGCCCACTTTTTATAAACTTACTGAAGCAGATGAAACTTTAAGGAAACTCAGAAGAACAATGATACCAGATGATCAGTGGTGGAAGGAAATGCTGGAAATTTTGTAAAAAATGTTTTCAGGATCAAAGTTTATCTTTACTATTAAGTAAATGGTAAAAAAAACAGAAAAGCAGATGAAAGAGTATCAGATGAAAGGTTAAAGAGTATCCGTAAGAAGAAAGAGTATTCAACAAGTCAAAGGAATACGCAAAGGACAGCACAGAGCCCTATTTTAAGCACTTATCCTTAGCACGTCCATGAAGAAAGGAACAGCACATCAACCGTTACTCATTATTCTATTTTACGAGACCATGTGTCTCTTGTTTGTTTGTAAATATGCTTTAAGTCAGCCTGGATTATTGGCTAGGATAGAGTAAGATTGTTAGGATTATTTTTTTGTATAAATAAACCCTCAAAGAGAGAGTTGAGGGTGGATTCTATTACTCTGCTGTAACATTGAGGTTTTCGGAATAAAAATCTTTTGGACAAATTTACTTGTGGCTTACTGGATGACGTTTTGAAGCACTGGACTTGTTGCAGGATTCATGTGTTGGACTTCAGTTCAATAAGTTTTCCAACCCTTGTTTTTAAATTTTATATTAGTTTATGCTATCATCATATCCATTTCTGAATAGTTTACATAAAGGATTGAAACAGAATTTGCTTAATTGTACTCTGTTTTCAAATGTGATTATTCTCAATGTTTTCTTCTGGATTAGTTATAAGCATGAATTCTTAATTGCTCATGTTTTGCTGATTCAATATTGTTGATTACTGTAACAAAGAATCCGTCATTGCTCTTTGCTTGTAATCATTTCTCTTCTTCCTCTTGAATATGGTGAAAGATTCTTAGTTGCCTTTCATCCCTTCAAGACCATCCATCCACTTTAAATTTTAAGGATTGTTCTCTGTCTAGCTATCTTGCCCTGTAATACCATCTTGTGTTCAGAAAGGAAATCCAGTAAAGCCATCCTTAGACTCCATAGCCCAATGGACTGAAAGCCCTCAACCTTGCCCTTAGTTTGTGGATTCCACCATTTTCCCAAAACAAATTTTGCATCTATAACTAGCCTAAAATCATTCAAAAACAAAGATAAATCATAAAGAGAGAGCCCTCTCTGGATGCAGATTGGCTAGATTCTACATCTAAAAGGTTGGTTTGTGGTTACCTCGGGTATACTTTCCTCTTACACAACTTCTAGGAAAACCTGAGTGATAACATAGTGGCGACCATACTGGGGATCGGAATCATTTTATTGATACTATTGTTTGATTTATAATCTACAGACAGAGTCTGAAAATCAGCCAGGAAGCCTTTGAAATTGCTTTTGCTATGCAATTGCAAAAGTAAATAAATGTTGTTTCAGTCTATCTTTGATTTAGCTTATAAATTGAATCTTAGTTTCAAATTTTTCAATCAGAATCTCTAGTTTAAACAGATCTTTGAGGAAATCTTAATCACATATCAGTATTTCTTAAAGAATTTGTAGAAGTTGTATTTATTTTTCAAGTAAAACCCAAAATTCAAAAACACATATTCTAAGAAAACTGGCTTCAGAAAGGATTCGACATACTAGGTCAAACCCTGACCCAAATCCACCACCAATTTTTGAAAATCCAAATCTGATCCCTAGGATTCTTAGAAGACAAGGAAGTCAAGAAAGTTCTGAAAGAGGAAGTCAGGAAAGTACAGGTAGTTCTAGACCACTCTCTAGATCTGCATATTGTCCTGTGAAAATTATTTATATTGATGACATTCCTTTTGATGCACAATTTGAAACATCTTTGTTTGTAAATTTTTCTGAGACTGAATTATCTAGGTTGATTCCAGATCCTTGGTTCATTGAAGAATTGCAATATAGATTTGTTTCGCATCATCTTGATAGAGAATTTCATAACTCCATTCAATCTGAGCAAGCCTTTGAAGAAAGCTCAAACATTTATGTAATAACTGAAGCATCTCCGAACTCAGCCACTTTTCAAACACCCGTCAGACCTCCATCTCCACCTGTCAGACCTCCATCTCCTCCTACTAGACCGGCTACTCTTGTTACTCCACTTTATCTTCCAATGGCCAATCGATATGCCCCTTTAATATTACCAGCCAACCCTCCAGCTTTACCACCAGAATACCAAAGTAAGATCACACCTTTTGACGGATCAGGTACCTACACAGCTCAACAACACACCAAAAGGATGACAGATTACTTTGAGTTTTATGAGATTGATACTGATGATATCCGTATGAGAATTTTTGTACAAAGTCTTACCGGAGAAGTTAGAACTTGGTTTAGGGCTCTCACCCCGAACAGTATTGCTGACCTAGAAGCTTTGTATAGGGCATTTTTGAACAGATGGGAGAAAAAGAATGATCCTCTCCAGATCTTATCAGAATTTGAAAAATTAAGAAGAAGACCAAATGAAACCGTACCAGATTACATCATTAGATTTAATGAATCATATCATGCAGTTCCTCTGAATCTAAGACCCCCACCTAATAACGTGTTGGTCAAATTCCCAAACGGTTTTGACTCTGAAATAGCTTATTCTCTTAGGGAAAGAGCTCCACAAACACTAGAGGAAATGCAGAGCATAGTGGTGAGCGTAGAAGCAAATCTGATAGAAAAACGAGCCAGAGATAGGGCAGAGAGAAGAATGCCTATGAAGGAAGAACCTTCAGCTTTTGAAAAGAAGCTGGATGTAATCATTAAAGGTATGGAAAGATGAGGTGATAGAGTGGAAACCATTGAAAGAAAGTCTGCTACTGATAACCAGAATGTTGCAAGAAACCCAAACTTTAGGAGGAATCTGAACCAAAATATTGGAAAGAATGTCACTGATCAAAACATTAGACCACCTTTCCAAGAAAACTTTGTTGAAGGTTCGACCTCAGAAGGACCTACAGAAGATGTAGAAATAAACAATGTCAATGAGGACAAGGATGAATCAGAAATCTTCCTATCTCAGGATGATCAAGAGAATCATATCCTTGAAACATTCCACACTCATTCAGGTGAGACTTTTGATTTCAAAGAAGGCTATGACACAGAAATCTACGAGGTTCATAAGCAGTACAACTTGAGAAGTAGACGGATAGATGTACCAAAGAAAAATAAACAGAAAACCACAAAACAAAATGTCAAAGGAAAACAAAACATTCCCCCTGTACAAAATACTTCCCCTGTACAAAACATTCCCCAAATACAAATTTTGCCTAGGATAACTCCTAGTTTTTCAAATCCAATAATTGAAGATGTCTCTGACAACCAACTAATTGACAAACAGCAATCTAATACATCTCCTCAAGTAGGAACTGTAGAAGAAACAGTGGAAGTTAGTCTTGAAACATCTTCAAAGCAAAACTTCATTCATGAAAAGGAGAAAAACATTGAAGATCCAGTAAACCGAGAAAATCCAACTGTGCAAAACGCTAAAGCTCAAACAGAAAAACCCTTTAATCTAGAAGCTGAAATAGGCAAACTCAAGATAGCTGTTCCTTTATCAGAATTGGCTAAACATGATGTCTATAGGAATCAGATTTCCAAGTCTTTAAACATTAACATTACTGGATTAGATGATTCAGTAAATATTCTTGATGATCAACCCAAACTTCTTTTTCGCCCTGAGGTTAATGGCAAACCAGAAAGTGGAGGAACTCCTCCATTTTATGTAAGCCTGAATGTTCACGACAAGATACTCCATAATGCAATGCTTGATTCTGGAGCATCTCACAATTTGATACCAAAAGCAGTAATGGAAAGATTGAATCTAGATATTACCAGACCATACAAAGATTTGTTTTCATTTGATTCCAGTCAGGTAAAATGTTTAGGTTTAATTAAAGATCTGTGTGTCACTTTGGTCCAATACCCTGCTAAGTCTGTTTTAATGGACATAGTAGTCGCTGATATTCCACCCAAATATGGTATGTTATTGTCTAGGTCTTGGGGCGCTAAACTTGGAGGATCTATTCAATTAGATATGTCTTATGCAACTATTTCAGTATTTGGTCAGCCTAAAAGATTATATAGAGAAACTTTGATGAAGTACTTAGTGAGTAGCCATGAGAAGCCTGAAAACTTCCCGGTTTATTCTGTACATTCTGACATGGATTCTTTTATTTTATACAATGCTGAGTCAGATCTTCCTACTGAAATAGGAGCTCCCGAAAAGGAAATCATAAACAAAACCACTGTCAAAATTGAAGAAATATCTGAAAACAAAGAAACACCAGATGACCAAGAAAAACCTGAAACAACTAAACAACTAGCTCTTGTCAGAAAATCTATTAAAACAATTGATGAAGATTACGAACATGAAATTCTATGGCATTTAGAGTTTGATGGCTCAGTAAATAGACTAGGTACAGGAGCTGGAATTTGGTTACACAATGTAGAGAACAATCATGCAGAGGGTCATGCTTATAGGTTAAATTTCAAATGCACTAACAACATGGCAGAGTATGAAGCTCTTTTATTGGGGCTTAAACATGTCAAGAAGTTAGGAGGCATTAGGGTATCAATCATAGGCGATTCTGAACTAATTATCCAACAAATTAAAGGAGAATGTGCAACAAAGGACATGAGACTGAAACAATACCGAGAGACAATTGTTGAGATTCTCAACACATTTCTACAAGCTCAACTTGCCAAGATTCCCAGGAAACAAAACTTGCATGCTCACAGTTTAGCAATGTTTGCTAGTACATGTAAGTTGCCTTTTGATCCTAATCATCAGTTTTCAGCTGAGATAAGACACAGGCCTGCAATACCCGACAATGTTTTGAATTGGCAAGTATTTGTGAATAACCATCAAATCAATAGTTTTTTGACACTTCAGAATGAGTTTTCTAACTGTAATATAGATGAAGACATGACTGCTGATAAAATTGATCTAGAAAAAGAACAAAAAATGCAAATTTCAAGAGAAAATGCAATTCATATGCTGCATCCAACCGCATTCACTGAAAAAGACATGCAAAATTTGAAACAAATGGAATTTGATGAGGTCGTATATGAAACAGAAATCATCAATTTAAAAGATAATCAATTACCCAAAGGATTAACACCTTTGGAAGATCTATTTGACTCAAATGATATTCCATTCAGACCTAAAATGGAACCTGGTAAAGCCGATATGGAGGAATGCAACTTAGGAACACCAGAACATCCAAAAATTGTTAAGTTGTCTAAATCTCTTCCAAAAGATCAGAAGGTAAAATATGTTGAACTATTAAAAGAATTCCAGGACGTCTTTGCTTGGAGTTATGAAGACCTCAAATCTTATGATACATCCATCATTCAACATACTATACCTTTAAAACCAGACTAGAAACCTTTTAAACAAAAGCTTAGGAGAATTAATCCTGTTTTATTACCCTCAATTGAAAAGGAAATCAAAAGAATGTTTGAAGCAGGGATTATAGCTCCTATCAGATTTTCAGAATGGGTTTCTAACCTAGTACCAACCAGAAAAAAGACAGGAGAAATCAGACTGTGTGTTGATTTAAGGAATTTGAATAAAGTTTCTTTAAAAGACAACTATCCTCTACCTAAAATGGATCACATTCTGCAAAGGGTAGTGGGATCTTCGAGAATATCACTACTGGATGGATTTTCAGGGTACAACCGTGATTCTGGTTCATCCTGATGATCAGGATAAAACAGCATTTACCACACCATGGGGTACGTTTAAATATGTCAAAATGCCATTTGGACTCAAGAATGCAGGAGCTACCTTTCAAAGAGCGATGGACATTGCTTTTGCTAAAGAGATACATGATTTTCTCGTTATTTACTTAGATGATTTGACCGTTTTCTCTAAAACAGATCAAGAACATTTAGGTCACCTAAGGCAAGTATTCATAAAGTGCAGAAAATATGGAATTTCTTTAAACCCTAAAAAGTCATTGTTTGGTTTGGAAGAAGGAAAGCTTTTAGGACATATCATTTCTAAAGATGGCATTAGGATTGATCCAGAAAGAATTCAAGCAATTTTGCAAATACCCCACCCCAGAAACATAAAAGAATTGCAAGCATTTATAGGGAAAATCAACTTCTTGAGAAGATTTATTTCTAGTCTAGCAGAGTTACTTAGATTACTAACTAACATGTTGAGGAAAGATTCAAGCATTGACTGGACTGTAGAAGCCAAGCAATCATTCGAGGAAATTAAGATGGCTTTAACAAGGACACCAGTGTTGACCAGTCCTAAATTTGATAGAGACTTTATTATTTTTTCATTTGCTTCTGAACATACTGTTGCAGCTGTTTTACTTCAAAAAGATGACCAAGGGTGTGAAAAGCCAATAGCATTTTTTAGTAAAGCACCGAGGGATGCACCTCTAAAGTACAATATTATGGAAAAACAGGCTTTTGCATTGGTAAAAGCAATCAAAGATTTTAGAGTTTACATATTATATTCTCATGTGATAGCATATGTGCCCAATGCAGTAGTTAAAGATATTTTGACGCAAGATGGCATTGAAGGTAAACGAGGTAAGTGGATAGCTACCATTTTGGAATATGATATTGAAATCAAGCCAACCAAACTGATAAAAGGCCAAGGCCTAGCACAACTTATGACAGAAACCAATTGCCAAGCCTTAGATATCAATGAACTGGATAACGAGCAGGAGATGGCGACTCCCCAGATCAGTCGAGCTTTCTTAGATTCACCCTGGTATACTGATATAATTCATGTTCTTTTAAACCTGCAAGCTCCTCCAGGGTTGTCCAGAACTAAGCAAAGATTTTTAAAGATGACATCTTCGAAATATTGTATTTTAGATAGCACCTTATTTTGGAAGAATCACGAAGGAATTTTATTGAATTGTCTCTTAAAAGATGAAGCTGATAAAGTACTTAATGAATTTCATGCAGGGGATTGTGGAGGACATCTTTACTGGAAATCTACTGCAGACAAAATCTTAAGGGCTGGTTTTTACTGGCCAACATTATTTTCTGATGTAAAGAAATTTGTAACAAGCCGTCACAAATGTCAGATATTTGAGGGTAAAAGAAAGTTGTTACCTCTGCCTTTAAAACCAGTTTCCACAGAAAGACCCTTTCAACAATGGGGTTTAGATTTTATTGGAGAGATTCACCCCCTTTCTTCAGGACAACATAGATGGATTTTAACTGCTACAGACTATTTCACCAAATGGATTGAAGCCATCCCATGTAGACAGTCCAATGATTCTGTAATCATAGGGTTTCTTGAAACCAACATACTTTCAAGATTCGGATGTCCAGAAAAGATCATAACAGATAATGCTGCTGCATTTAAATCAAAGAAAATGATAAATTTCTGCCATAAATATCATATTACTCTAGGCCATTCAACAGCCTATTACCCCCAAGGTAATGGACTAGCAGAATCCTCCAATAAGAGTTTGATCAATATCATTAAGAAATTGTTGGAGGAGAATAAAAAGAACTGGCATAAGATGCTGACCTATGCATTATGGGCAGACAGACTTACAACCAAGAAATCCATTGGGACTAGTCCTTATGAATTAGTTTATGGTTTGGAGGCAAGATTCCCATCATCGTTAGGAATCCCTGTGATGAAATTACTTCAAGAGGCTCAAGTGGAGTCAAATGACATGCAAAGAAGAATTAATCAGACAATCCACCTACAACAAACCAGAGAAGAGGTATACCAAAGATCACAAGTCTTACAGGAAAAGCTAAAGAAAATGTTTGATAAAAGGACTAAAGCAGAGGATTTTCAATTAGGAGACAAGGTCCTAAGATGGGATTCTAGAAGAGAAGAAAAAGGGAAACATGGGAAGTTTGATTTCTTGTGGAAAGGGCCTTATATCATCCATGCCTTGCGGGGAAACAATACTTATTTTTTGAAGGACTTGGACAATTCAGAAGTTGAAGAAGGACCAGTCAATGGTCGAATGCTTAAGCATTATTTTGATCCAATTTACTAGAATGTTTAAACGTTCCTAACTTGTACATAATATATTGTTTGCTTGTTATATTTTTGTTACTGCAGTTTGGATTGGATGGTGACTTCTTGGAATTTAAGCCCGAAGTGAAGGCCCTAAGTTCCAAAAAAAGTTTTACTATCATATGTAAATAAAGCTACCAGAAGAAGGAAAATTCCTTACTTTCAGTTTGAAGACATTCTGAGGCATCTGATCTACTGTTCTTGACTTTCCACAAGGAAAAGCCATCCCCAAGTGGAGCCAGTGTTAGCCTTCTATATCAATAGGTTTCATCTTTCATGATTGTCTTGATGGAAGTGTGGAATATGTTCAAACCTTCTTACTTGAGCAAAGGTGTTCCATATTCTTGAAAAACCAAAAAATCAAAAAATTTAAAAAATGTAAAGAGGGTATACCCTAAAAGAAAATCAAAGGGTAAAAAGAATAAAAATGGTCAAAAAGAGAAAGAAATGAACCCCAAGCAAAAATAGACCAAGGAAAGTGTGCAAGTCTAAATGCCACTACTTTTTTCATCTGTTGTAATAAAATAATTGTGTGCAGCTTGTGAAACTTTTGCCACAATTCATGAATAAGTCAAACCGTTTAAACTTGGCTTAGTCATATTTCAATTTCATGTTTTAGATTAGAGAATAAATATCTAGCCAAACAGTTTAATCTTGGCAGATAAGTAGCTAGGTAGAGTGAATAAAAGGTGCTCAACAATTTAATCTGAGCCCTTGGATGTAATAAGGGTAGAAATAGATAGATTCATCATGTAAAAAGAAAAAGATTGAAAAGGGTTTGCAAGTCTAAATGCACCCTAATAAAGAAGACAAAATGGTAGTGCTAAGTAGATAGTGTAGGTAGATGGTGCTACAAAAGTGTTATCTGATGAATGGTGCTGCTACATGTTGGTTAATCATTTACTTTCATCACAAGTACTAAAGCAGGAAATACACTGGAAAATCACAGCAAGCAAAGTCAATTTCATTAACCTCCCTCATCATTTTTTCCCCTCAAGAGTTTTACTAATTTCCCCAAAAGTACTAAGGTAATTTGAGATCAAAGGGGCTCAAGGCATTTCCTTGACTTCTGGAGGGACCGGACCCTCGGCCTAATGATCAAAAGACCTAAGCACTTGAAATAATCCATCATTGATTATCTTCCATTTTTAACTTTTCCTAAGTAAAATCCTATTTTACTTAGAAAACTGATGCAACATTCCATAAAATTCCTCAAAACAACTTGTTATTCTAAGTTTAAGTGTTGAAGATAAAAATGTGCAATTTACTTCATAAGTTTTCACTTTCTTAGATATACAAAGATGTTTTGATTTTCCTTGTCCTTTTTCATGCTAACACCTAACTCTATTATATTAAATCCCTAGTGAAATCCCTTTTTCCTATGTATATAACTCCCTTTTCTAATAAATATCCCCCAAACCCTCTTATTATAATGTTTTACCAAAGTATATATAGTCCCGCACATTTAAAATAAATACCCCGCTTTATAAAGCCCTTTGGTAAAAACTATAGCCTTATATGTACATTCCGCCCCTATGATGAATTGATTATATTAATTTATTCATCGTATAATAAAAATATACAAAAAACCTTTAGACATGCGACAAGTGTGTTTAATATCAAAACATATTAATAAACTCCGCGGAAGTTTATGCCACCGTGTTCTGTCCACGTGGCATTCCACATGGCCAAACTCCGCCACGATCCATTTCATAAATTCACGGGGTTAATTAGTCATTTGGACTAATTAATAACCATTCCCGCCTATTAACTTCTCCCCGGGGTGATTAGATTACACGTTAAAACCTTTTTAAACCCTGACGGGCCCACCTTGGAAGCCGCACAAGTTCCCATCCTTTTCAGCCATCAGATCATCCCTCTGTTGATCAACGGTCCCGATCAATCCCGCTGCCCATCCCGTGTGAGTTATTTAGCATTCCACATGGCAAGCGTCCTGTGGAATCGCTGCCATTGCGATTTTTACCGCCCTCGTCCATAAGCGGTGCGGGCTTACCGCTTACCGCTTACCGCATACCGCCGGTCCCACTTCCTTACGTCACCCCGTACGCCCTAATGACGTCATCACCTCGAAAACGACAAAAACCCTTTTGACTTGTTTTTAAGCCATTTTTCGCGTTTTTTTAGTTATTTTGGTTTTCGAAAGAGACTAAGCTCCCGCCGCAAATTTCAAAATTCACTGCAAATACACCAAATTACTCAGAAATTCCGCTGCGCCCGTGTTGAAGAACGTTCCTGCCATTGTCCATTACCTGTTGAAGAACCAGTTTTCATTAAAAACAGGTATTTATCATTCCGCACCCCGACTACAAGTTAAGCTTAGTTTCTTGTGTTTTTCTCTGAAAAAGTGGTTAAAAATCCTCTCTGAGTCCTCATTGAAGAGTTAAAACCTGTGAATTTACTTCCCAAAACCTGCAATTTGTCCCAATTTCTTCTTTTGTCCGATATCCCGTCCGGTCTGCAAGAAAAACTGAAACCTCCATTTTGAATCCACAAGAACCAAAATGGAGGCCCCCACTGCTCTAAACGTCACTCCTTTGAATGCTCCTCACCGAGACCTAGACTACTTGCCTCTCATAGATGAAGATTTCCAAATAAAAGACCTGCATTTCGATGAAAGTCCCCGTTTGAGTTTCTGTCGCTGCAGAGACGAATACTCAAAGGGGCAAGATCTTATAGGGTTGTGGGAATCCAATCTCCCAAGGTATTTCATTCCTACAGTTCACGTTTTCCCCGAAATCATTCATTATTGTCATGCAAATTATGATCCCATACAAAGAGCTGTATTAGCTCCTGATCAAAGTGTTTTGTTCCCTATAACACCTCAGGCTATCAATGCTATGTTACAATTTGAGCCAGAACAAGAATTAGCACCTCTATCCATGGAAGGGCTAATTGAAAAAACCAGACTGTTAACTCCAGAGAAATTGAAAGCAATGTGTCAGTACTTCATGTTACCTGAGCATCAGCCAAAAGGGACTCCCCCCTATGGTTTTTACTTTTTCAATCATTTGGGAAGGCTTATTGTGAATGTAATATCCTTTGTCTTAGGATTCAATACCAGTGAGTATGTAGATGAGATAACTCTGGCTTTGCTATCTATCTTTACCCCTGGGCAGCCTCCTGAGATTAAGTATGATTATGCTTCCTTCATTGCCAAAAAAATCCATGATCAATTTTTAAGGCTAGATGATGAAAAGGTTTTCAAGTACTCCTCAGTTATCTATCATCTCATAATTTTCTATCACTCAGACAAATTCCCTTTCCCGGTTCAGAAACTTGATGCTAAAGGTAATCCTAGGTCTGTTATTTTTTGGTCCCCCATCATTCATTTGTCCTCTGATTCTCCCTACTCTTATTCAGAATTCATTGATCAATTTGTACATCCTGCTACAACCTTGTTAACAGGAGTTTCTCCCCCCAGGCTTAGTACTGAGATAAGAAAGACCCCGCAATTGTCAAAAAGTTACAAAGTTGGGGATTGGTACTTGTACCAAAACCATACAGTTATCAGGATTTATGGATGTGAATTACATCCATTCAAGTTACCCAGATATGTACCAATGAGAATGTTTGCTTTGGAATACTTTAGACAGATGAATAACTCAGATGTAATCCATTTCTGCAATGTAAAGAAGAAAGCACAGTTAAGGATCAAAAGCCAGTTAGGTCCCTTCATTTGCAATTCTAGAGAAGCTGAGAGAGATGCAGAACTTATATTAGAGAGAAAATTCCAGACATCTTTCCGTTGGGTCCCTTATGACCCCTTTGGTTTCATTTGTGAAAGAAGGTTAAAAAATAAGTCATCTCCTTATATACATCACAGAATTCCTGACATAGAACAGTATGCAAATCAAGATGAATGGGTTAAAGGAACACTTGTTGAAGAGGGAAGTGGAGCCGACAAATTGAATAAACTTATGAAAGATGCTGAGAAGAAATTTGACCTAGAAACATATGATCAAATGCAGGTACCCTATATTGGCACATCTTCAACAGCCACTCTACAACAAGCTATACAGAAAGACAGCCCATCAGTAGCAGCAGAGCCTAAAGGTAAAGGAAAAGAACCTATAGTTCGGGTCATTGAAACCCTGGTCATGGCAGAAAAATCACAGAGTTCCAAAACACCAGAACAATCTAAAGCTTCTCAAACACCAGCAAAGCAAATCCAAGCTCCAGAGATGCAAACTCCACTGAATGTGGAAATAGGGAAAAAGAGGCCAGCTCCAGATACCACACCTTCAAAAGGAGCCCCACAAGTTTATCAAGCTAAAAAACACAAGTCTGATCCACCTCCAGATGTAGAGATTATAGATGAAATATTTGATGATGGTAGGGAAGATAGTCAGCAAACAGGTACAGCAAGTGAAACAAACATAAGCCAGAAAGGGACACAAAAGCAATTAAGCACTGAAGTATCTTCTTTCAGACCGCCAAAGACAGATACTGGAGACATTAAGAAAACCTTCATTAATATCAAAACAAAGAATGAACCATTGAAAATGAAGGTATACGATCAGTATATGAAGATGGCTCCTCACAATCAGAAAAGGTTGATGTCAGCATTTGATCTTTCACAAGGTAAAATGCAAATGAGCCACTTCAAAGCAAAGGTGCCAAAGCCAACTTCAGCAACAGATTACATCAGAACAAATTTTGAAGTGTTAGCAAAGGATATCCATCCCTTGGATCAGATAGAGCTTCATAGGCAAACAGGGGAAATGGTTTATTCTACTCTCACCAACAAAGCCATGGCGGCTTTAACACTACAAGATTCCTTGAATAATACTGCTACAACATTGAAAATTGAAAGGGCCTCCTCACAGGCCAAGGACAATAGAATAAAGTCTCTGGAAGAGATCATTATTGGTTTGGGACACAATCCCAAAGACACTAAAGGTATTGAGGCTCTGATAAAAAAAAAAGAGGATGATATAGCTGCACTGAGAAAACAGTTGAAAATACCAGCCTCAAGGCACCCCCAGACACAGGAAATAATAAAAGGAAATTCACAAGAAGAAATGATGGAGTTGCTCTTAAACTTGACAGAGCGACTAAATGAAACCGAGAAGGAGCTGGAAAAGGCATTGCAGGAACAGGAAATTCTCAAACAGGCTTCAGCGGCAGGTACTACAGGACAACAGGAACAATCATCTCAGGTGAATATTTCTAATTTGAATTCTGATGATTTAATTAAACAAATGGAGAGTTTGCAGCTAAAGGTCACAGAACTCCAAGAAGTAAAATTACAATTAACAAAATTGGAGGGAAAATATGACACATCCAAAAAGACAGTAGCTGACAACCTCAGAGAAATAAAAAGGTTGGAAAAATTGGTTGAGGCTTTGCAAAAAGATCTTAGACTGGAAAAGCCTCTGAATGAAATAAATGATATTCTTTGGGACAACATCATTAATTTAATAAGAGATATTTGGCCTTCCATTCAAGCTATTTTTGAGCAGAATGAGTTAGTCAATATAGCCCAAGAGGAAATAAACAAAACGAGACATGAATTAAGAGGCAAGCCAGAGCTAGCCCAGCAGCTCATTCAGTTTTTGAATTCCAGAACAAAACAACAGCTAGCATTACTAGGAATTGATGACAGAACAGGTGTAGTTTTGGAGGCAAAGAGAATTTTCACAAAAAGAACTTTCATGCAAAATCTAGAAAGAAAGTGTAATGATATTTTGGTCGACATCAACGTTTTCAGAGAAAAATTTCAAGCTCTGCTGGACAGTGATTTGCCAAGTCCCATGCTCACAGAGGATCAAATAGTAGACTTGGAAACTTATGAGAAAAGAATCAAAGATCATGCTAAACATACAGCTGTAAGTTCTACTAGTATAGGTTCTACTAGCTCATCAGAACCTACAGTACCAACTGGGAAGAGTATTTATGAAAAAGTGAAAAATCTGTTTCATCTGGAACATGAGTTAAAGTATCTATTTCCGAACGAGCCCACCTTTTATAAACTTACTGAAGCCGATGAAACTTTAAGGAAGCTCAGAAGAACAATGATACCAGATGATCAGTGGTGGAAGGAAATGATGGAAATTTTGTAAAAAATGTTGTCAGGACAAAAGTTTATCTTTACTATTAAGTAAATGGTAAAAAAAAAAGAGTATCAGATGAAAGAGTATCAGATGAAAGAGTATCAGATGAAAGAGTAAAGAGTATCCGTGAGAAGTAAAAGTATTCAACAAGTCAAAGGAATACGCAAAGGACAGCACAAAGCCCTATTTAGAGCACTTATCCTTAGCACGTCCCTGAAGAAAGGAACAGCACATCAGCCGTTACTCATTATTCTATTTTCAAGACCATGTGTCTCTTGTTTGTTGTAAATGCGTTTTAAGTCAGCCTGAATTCTTGGCTAGGATAGAGTAAGATTGTTAAGATTATTTTTGTATAAATAAGCCTTCAAATAGAGTTTTGAAGGGTGGATTCTATTACTCTGCTGTAACATTGAGGTTTTCGGAATAAAAAGCTTTTGGACAAATTTACTTGTGGCTTACTGGATGACGTTTTGAAGCACTGAACTTGTTGCAGGATTCATGTGTTGGACTTCCAGTTCAATAAGTTTTCCAACCCTTGTGTTTAAATTTTATATTAGTTTATGCTATCATCATATCCATTTCTGAATAGTTTACATAAAGGATTGAAACAGAATTTGCTTAATTGTACTCTGTTTTCAAATGTGATTATTCTCGATGTTTTCTTCTGGATTAGTTATAAGCATGAATTCTTAATTGCTCATGTTTTGTTGATTTAAACATTGTTTATTACTGTAACAAAGAATCCTTCATTGCTCTTTGCTTGTAGTCATTTCTCTTCTTTCTCTTGAATATGGTGAAAGATTCTTAGCTGCCTTTCATCCCTTCAAGACCATCCATCCACTTTATATTTTAAGGATTGTTCTCTGTCTAGCTATCTTGCCCTGTAATACCATCTTGTGTTTAGAAAAGAAATCCAGTAAAGCCATCCTTAGACTCCATAGCCCACTGGACTGAAAGCCCTCAACCTTGCCCTTAGTTTGTGGATTCCACCATTTTCCCAAAACAAACTTTGCATCTATAACTAGCCTAAAATCATTCAAAAAACAAAGATAAAT